>RJWT010000982.1:0-31932 GCA_004365215.1 Cuniculus paca
TTTTGATAGAGTATACTGATATAGGAGAAATAATATTGTCAAAATATAGTTGTGCTTTAAAAGCATGTGGACTGGGGAGGGTGGGGCAAAAGGACTGACAATGGGAGTGTAGTGAAAATGATCAGAATATGCTCTGTGCAGGTACAGATCAAAGTGAAACCTATTAATCTGGATAGCCAATAAAAAAGAATGAAAAAGGCATTTGGGAAAAAAATCTTTAAAAATATGGTGAAGAAACAACGTAGTCTTGCCTAGGCAGTTCAGGAACCTAATGTTACATTTCTTTAGTTATATTGATTTGAGGTACAGGACAGGTCACTCAGCCTTTTTCTTTTAAGTTTTTGTTTCTTTGCTTGGTTGTTTGGTTTGGTTTTTTCTGAAATCATTACTTGATAGGGAAAGTAAGTATTTGAGATCATTTAAAATATTTAAAATTTTAAGTTGTAAATTGCAGAATGGTACATAGAATATCAGTGTGCACTTCACATAAACTACCACAGCAGCCAAGTAATAGGTGCAGCCCTGGAGAGGGCTCCCCATGCTTGCCAGGCACAACCTTCTGTTTTCCCCTTGGTAACCAGACAGATTTTTCTGATCATCACTAAATTGGCAGTGTCATTTTCCTTTTCTTTTTGCAGGACTAGGGATTAAACCCAGGCCTTCTGCACAGAACTGCATCCTTCACCCTTTTATATTTTTTATTTTGAGACCGAGCCTTATTAAGTCACAGAGTTGCCCAACCTGGGCTCCAACTCGTGATCCTCCTGCCTCATCCTCCCAGAGTGCTGGGACTACAGAAATGCTCCTCTATGCCTGGTTTTGTTATTGGCACGTTAAACATTAGTTTAGTTTGATCTGTAAACTTCCTTATATGATCTTTAAACTTTGTATATCGTATAGTGTGATTCCCATAGACCTGACTCAAAATCATGTTTTTGAATTTGCTCATTTTGTTTCATCTACTACTTGTGGTTCATTGTTGATCTGGAGCAGCCCTATCCAATAGAACAATGCAACCTACATGTATACATTTAAATGTTCTGGTAGATACAACTTAAAATGTAAAAGGAAACATGTAAATTAGTTTTAATGTTTTCTTCGGCTCATTATATACAAAATAAGAATTTACATTTATACTAATAAATACTACAACATTCGTAGATAATGCTTCAGCAAGAGTATTGATTTATTTTCCTTTTTTCATATTAAATCTGAAATCTTGTGTCTTTCATATTTAGGAGACATGTCAAATTACACTATAGTCAAACTGTATATACTTGATGGCCACATGTCGCTAGGGTTACCATACTGGACAAGACAGCTCTAGAGTAGTTTTGGTATAAGAATCCCATTATTGGTCCATTCCACTGACAGGCAGGCTGGCGCTCTCTCTCTGTCTCTGTCTCTGTCTCTGTCTCTGTCTCTGTCTCTGTCTCTCTGTCTCTCTTTCCTTTCTTTTTTCTTGTTTTGCTTATTGTTTTGAGACAGGGTCTCACTAGATAGTTTCGGGCATCCTTAAACTCACTATGTAGCCTAGACTGGCCTCAAATTCATGAGGATCCTCCTGCCTCAGCTTCCTGAATGCTGGGATTATAGGCATCACCCCCACGCCCTGCCTTTATCTTAAATAGATGTGCTGTGAATATTCTTTTACAAGTCCCCCAGTACTATGATGAGGTACATAGTTTTCATGTCAGAGAAAAGCCCCACACAGTCAACATCCATGTAGCCATATTTCTTCTAGTGCTCCCGTATCAGGCTTAGCTTTATTAAAGTAGCTATCAGGAAGTGTAAAGCATAAAGCATTTCACTTGGCAGAGCCTGTCGATGTTAAATGGTGTAAACAACTGTGCTGCAGAAGTATGTTCAGCCCGCTGAAAGCACATGAGTCAAGGACTTCTCAAGTAGTCTTCTGCTGTGTCCTGTCATCTGTCACGAATCTTGCTGCCTTGTGAAAATTCAGACCAGCTGACAATCTCGGAAATTTCTCAGTTGCCTATTTGTAGCTTATTAAATTGTTTAGCAGAAGAAGAATAGGATAAACCATTTTTTCAGATTTTTAGATTCTCTTTTTTTTCTTAGTTTACATAATCCCTTAAACCTTTGTTTTCTGTTTTAATTTTTATCCAAAAGTCCACAGCAATAATTAGATGCTTACTGTCTTTTGCTTGTTTTGAAGGATAGCAGCACCCAAAGTTTTTTTATCTAAAGATGTTTTAAGTCCATTTCCGTGTTGAAATAGTGGCACTAGTGGAACTGTATATACTAAGGCTGCTTGTGAGAATGTGTTCCCATGATATTATTTCTTTCAATTTCTAAAAATGGAAGGAAGAGTGTCTAAGGGAGTATCAAGGACAAAATGCAGGTTAGCTTTAGACTCAATGAGATTTTCAAATAGTTTTTTGTATGAGAATAGCTTCATGAGAGCAGTAAACTCAAGCAGTTTATACTACCAACTCTCTCCACTTGATTTATCATCAGATTTCCTCACAGCCTGGAAATGGGCCAGTTACACAAACCACCTTCCTGCCTTCCATTCTCATGTGACAAGTGGCAGAAAAGAGAAGAGCTAGGAAACAGGCCGTGACCTTAAGTGATGAAATGAGAAATCTGCTCCCTAGATCAGTGACTTAGTAAGGGGTGGGGTTAAGCATATTTTGCAGTTATTTAACTATATTGCCCCCACCTGCCACCAACATCTGTACATAAAAACATTCTCTTTTTCAAACAGTACTTTCTTAAATGGTTTTGTGGGTGTATTTTTCCTCTGAGAAAAATATCTTGAACATGAGTATTCGGAAGATTTAATTTTTCTCTAAGGAAAAAATATCACTTTTACTTAAATAGGGTTAAGGTAGGATTTAGACTTGGTTATTTTAGTTGTTTTTATGAAGACAAGGTTTAGCTTATCCAAATCCTTTTGAAAGAAAGGGATAATACAATTTATAAGTAAACAGAAAGTATGTTAATAATAGTATGTTTTTCTCTTTTCCTTGCGAATTTACCGTAATGCTTTCTAAAATTCTTACTTTTCCTTATTGTTGTAAAATATTTTTAAACACTTATTCTGAAGATTTGAAGGTTTTTTCCATTGGTTTTGTGCACAATCATAAACTAGGTATTAAAGTTTTGTAATTGCAATAGTTTGCACATAGAAATTTCTCCATAGACATAGATACAGTGAAGTTGGAATATAGCCTTAGTCATGATAATAGTTCAGTCCTTGTCAATAGACCTTTTTATGTTTTGTCATGTTTTCATAAAATTGCCCACATAATTTTAATTATATGATAAAATTAACCACTGTATGCTAAAAGTGGCTGTAAGATAGTTAATGTTAATGGCCCACCACAGAAATTGTGAGTTGCAGTTCTGTATCTTTTATGTAAAATTGTTTGCTGTTGCCTTTATAGTCAAATAAAACCTTCTACCTTCTCTATTCTTAAAAACAAAGTTGGTATCTTCGCTAGTACTTTATTTAGAGGTTCACTGATTTCTAAATACGAACTCCACTTTCTTATTTATTTCAATTCAGGCTATTCTGGCTCTTCATGCTTCCTATTACAGGAGACATACTATAGGTTGGTAAATTGTGGTATAGGGCCAGAATACTACCCTTGAAATCTGGAAACCTAGAGGCCGGTGTTTTTGATATGTATTAGACCTGTGTGACCTGGGGTGGGACTCACTTTTTCTTATGTTTAAAATGTTCACCATCTTCTAAAACACTGTTGGAAAGTTTTTTTAATGATATCGTGTAGGCGTGTGCTGCAACAATAGATAGCAAAGCTTACCTCATTGGTGTACTCATTTTTGGTAACTCATAGTTAAGAAGAGAGCAGAAACCAATTGAGGAATGGATGATTAAAACTAGAGTTGGAGATCAGCTTGCTTTCCCTAGACTTCTGGCACACACTTCTTCCTCTTTTGTCTCCTTGGTTTTACTACCTCTCCATGGGCTAGCTTGTATTAGGTGTATTACACCATAGGGTTAGACTTAGGGGAAACTATGGTATTAATCTTGACTTGAAAGAGAGGAAAAAATAGTTCATTCTAGTGACCCCTTTCACTTCCTAGAGTCTGGGCCAATTCTAAAAGTAGGCCAGACCCATCTTTTACTTCCTTGACGATACCATCTCAGCCAGATATAGAGGGGCTTTGTTCCCATGTTGAATGAGTGTTGGCATGTTATGGCTAAGATCTCTTCCCAATCTGATTTTCAGTCTTCGTTGGTAGTACATCTGCAGAGACACGAGATGAGCCTAGGATCCATACCTCTAAAGTATATCTTCTGTAGTTTTGCCCAGGCATACATTTGTGTGTTGTTCTCCTATTTCAGTTGAAGCAGGATTGTTACAAAAACAAACCCATGAATCCATTTGTGCCTGCTCGCCACATGCTTTTGTGTCTCAGGCATCTTATATATCTTTCTGTTCAGGCTCTCCCAGATGTCAGCAAACAAACAAGCAAATCTATTCAACAGTCCCTTCTTCACAGCATGAGTCTTGATTTTTATTTGTGGGCTCCTTTGGGGGAGATACTATGACCTGTTATCTTGGTAGCCTTCCTAAGCACGATGCTTAAGATGTAATAAGCACTTGTATTTGTTAAACACAAAGTAACACTATCTTCTTTTACTCTGCTTTGTTCTTAGTAGGAACTTGGAGGTTTATTCTTTAAAGACATACCCACATACATGTTCCAGATCTACCAGTGAATGACAGTTGGCATTGTGTGATGCAGGCCTCATGTCACAGCTCTCCTTTTTAGTTCCCAGTGGATAGTCATGTTCATTGTAATTGAGCTTGCATTAGCAACCAGTTTCGCAAGTATCCAAGGGAGATAATTTGATTATTACTAGCATATCCTTTTCATTGCAGAGCATTCTGATGTGACAGTTGGTGAAACAAAGGTGTGCTTTACCAGTGGTCAGTATAATTAGCAAATATATTTTGTAGGAGAGAATTAACATTGTTCTAACTGTACTATCTGAAGTAGTATGAAATTTAAAAGAAAATTGAAAGAATAAGAATTTATGTTGGAAAGATTTATAATAGAATAGAAGTATAAAAACTAAAAAACCAAGTAAGTCCTTATTGGGTCCCCACTCCCAACAGCTCCCTTAGTTTCCACAGTACCCTTATTTGATTTGAGACATTTTTCTTCATGTACACAAATACACAGAATGTGTACACAAGTGTAATTTTTAAATGAGTTTAATTCAAAAAGCAGTTCACATTTGCAGTTTGCTTTTTTTTCTCTAAATGTATCTTGCAAAGCTTATTGTTTTAGTACAAATACATCTGGTTTGAATGTTGTATAGTATTCCATAGCCTGAATCTGTTTAACCATTAAGCTACTGAAAAACCTCAAGAAGGTTATTTCCATTTTTTCTGTACTACATACAGTGCTGTTGTGACTTTTTACCCTTGTGTGTGTATGTATGTGTGTGAATTTGTGCAAATTTTTTGAATAATCTTAGTAGTAGGAATGCTAGAACAAGTAGTATATGCATTTTGGATTTTATAGTTACTGCCAAAATTTCCCTCTAGAAATGATCAAGTTTTCCCTTAAGTTATAATTAAAACTTGATGTTTTTATAATATGATTTAAATATATTTGGTAAAAAGATCATCTACAGATACTATATTTTTCCCTTTCACGTGAAGTTTTTACATTTTACTTTTTAGCAAAAGAAGTGATCTTAAAATTTAGGCTCTTAAAATTGGGCGTGGTGGCACACACCTGCAGTACAAGCACTCAGGAGGCTGAGGCAGGAGGATCACTGCGAGTTCAGGACCATCCTGGGTTACAATGTGAGATCAAGGCCAGCCTAAACTGCATAGTAAGACCCTGTCTCAAAAAAGACCAAAAAAAAAAAATTTAGGCTCTTAATTTGAAGGAATCACAAATCTCTGGCCCATGAGGAATTTGCTAGGGTAATGCAGAGACAGCTAAGTGTACTTTTAGTCCAGTATTCTTTATCCTTTCTCTTTTCAACTTCAAATCTTGCCCTCTCTCACAGCCTGTAGTCATCTCTGACACCACCTCAGCCCTCACAGTTTACAAAGACTTGTTACCAGCTGTAATCAGTTTCCACCCTTCTCTCCTTTAATGAACCCTAAGTCTCTGCATGTTGGTGTAATGAGCTTTTGATTCCTGTGTCAAGTTAACTTGGTTTAGAGTACTGGCCCCTTTGCTTTCAAGCTTCGTTACGTGGGCAAGTAACAGTCTCTTGAGCCTTCAGTATTCTCGTTTGTGAAATGTGGACAATAGAGAGTGCCTACTTCATAAGAGCAGGAGGGCTAACAAGTAAAGGCTAGTTAGTTGCTGTTGTCCACATCATCTGTGTGGTAGTTGACACGAGTCTTCAAGGGCGGTAGTAAATATAGCAGTTGAGGAAAATAATTCTGAACCAGTTTGTTTTTTTTAAAAAAAAAGCAATCTAAACACACTATCCTTAAAGTGTGAAAACATAGTAGATCTCACTTAATAAACTTGAAGTCAGGTTTGTAAAAATAAGACTACCTGAGAACTTTGCATTTAAGTATTCATATTTGGTGGTGTTGTTTTTTGAGACAGGCTGACCTTGAGTTCACTATGTAGCCCAGGCTGGCCTCAAACTCACAGTGACCCTCCTGCCTTATCTCCCAAGTGCTGGGATTATACACCCAGCAAGTATTTGTATTTTTATACAAAGTAATTGCTAATACATTTTTTTTTTGTCTTTTTGTGACAGGGTCTTGTTATGCAGTTCAGGCAGGCTTTAAGCTCACTTTATAGTCCTGACTGGTCTTGAACTTACAAAGATCATCTTGCCTCAGCCTCCTGAGTGCTGGCATTGCAGGCATGCGCTATCATACCCGGCACTAGTACATTTACTAAAGAAGTATTGGAAAGTGACTCCTGTGATATGTGCCCACTCTGTGGGGTGTTTTTTTGTTTGTTTGTATCTATTGAAATGAATATTTTTATTCTACTTGTTTATTGAATTACATTGTTTTTATTGAGTATAATTATGCTCTGTAGTTTTTTTTTTTGCGGCACCGGGGATTGAACTCACGATCTTGCGCTTGCCAGGCAGGCGCTTAGGCCGCTGAGTAGATCCCCAGCCCTTACTCTGTAGCTTTTACTGAGCTTTGGAGAATGTACAAATGCTCTGTTACTTTTTATCCATATAAAATACACGGTTATGTCTGGACATGAATAAGTATATTATTGAACTCCTGAAGTAAACTAAATGGTAGCAAGAGGTGAGTAATAAAGGCAGAAGAGAGAAAGTAATAGTGGAGGAGCCCTAAACCCTGACATGTCGATTTGAGTGCCCTGCAATACACGCTGATAGCAGTGCTACTAGTTCCCTTCCTCAGCATTCCGCTGAAAGGAAGGTGGTTTGGGAGAGCAGAGCCTGGTGTATAGCAGGCCTTACTCTGCCATCAGCCCCACAACTAAGAAGCCACCTTGTCCTTCAAGTGCTCCTGGAGAGGACACTGCACTCCGTCATGGCAGTAGTATTGCATGGGCTGACCGTGGAGGGTAGAAGGTGAAGGTTGTGGTTCTTCCAACTACAGCAAAATTGTAAATTGAAATGAAGGCGTTTCTAGTCACCATCTTGAAATAAGAATTTAATTCAGGATAAAATTTAAATCTTTTCTAAAGGGTGTGTTTATTCAGTACACATTATTTTTTAGCAGTCTTTAAGTTTTTTTGCCTCTTGGCTCTAAAGAAAGACTTTCATTTGAGTCTGAATCACTGAAGTTCTCTGTCTTGCCTTTTTTGTCTCAGTGCCAATGGCTGATGTCGGGATTTTGCCTGCAGCTTGTAAGACAGGTGTACCAATGCTTTTGTAAGCCACAGACTCAATGTTTTCTAGTGTTAGCAGCAGGCATTAAAACTGTGGGAGATAGCATTCTTCTGTTGGTCCCCCGAAAGAAACTAAATTAATTACCTCTGCAATGTGGACATCTGCTGGCTGCATTCTTTCTAAATAGACCACATTTGACAATTTCGGCAAAAGGAACACTGTTAATAAGTATAAGTAGTTAAAAGCATTGTTTGTACTATAGCGCTATTAGAAGCAGTTAGGTCACAGAATAAAAATAGTAAGTATGTAAAGCAAAGCATTTCAGTTTTTCATGTCTTGAATTTGTTCTTCAGCTGAGTAAGAGGAGAGGAAGTATCACCACCCCTCACATCAGAACCCAAAAGCTATAGGTAACTCAGTGTACCAAATGCAGCATAAGCCCATTGTGAACATATCTTTATGGCTCAAAATGTGCAAAATAATTTGCGTTGTCTGATGCATAACAGTGACTGTATCTGCGGCATGAGATAGTTTTCTCATTAAGTTCATCTTAAATGTGTCTCATTCCATATACTGGAGAGGCATTTTTGTGATGCCGCAGGACTCTACATACTTTTCAATATGATCCAGAATGTGTCACCACACTTAACATTCTCTCCAAATATAGAACTCTCTCTCCCCCTCACCTACTTTTGTTCCCAGCAGAGATCCTGATTCAGTAGGTCTGAAGCAGTGCCTCAGGAATTTTGCTATGCCTTTAAGGTTGGGAATTGTAGGGATAGGGGGGTTTTGCTGTTGGGAGCAATCAGAACTAAGAACCAAGTCACAGGTAGACGGGAAACCTAAGACTGAGTGGCTCTTTATGTGTGTGTGTGTATTCTCCTTTGCTCCCCTCCTGTGGCATCATATTACCAAGGTAGGAGGAGGTAGATTAAAGTATTCCTGTCTGGGAATGAGTGGCAGTTAAACTGCTTGTTTTTCCTCACCACCAGATAATTTCACTTTCCCCGAAGGCTTGAAACTGAAGAATTAAGCTTCAGTAATAAAATACCCACCAAGATTAGTTATGCAGTTGTAAATACTAAAGCATTTATAGTTATAAATATAAATAAGGGTAAAAATATGATAACTTTAAAAATATTTCAATGGGCCATTTAATTTACATACACAGAAATTCTGATTCCTGCCCAACTGAGGGATGGGTGTTTAATGACACATGTATAAAATACATTAATTATATTTCTCTTTGCATTTGTTCCCTTCTCAAATGCTAAGAAGTTTGTCTTTGATGATAGTCATCAACAGGTAGAAATACATTTCGCAAATCTTACATTTTACGTAAGACTTAGGCAACACTCCAATGCATATAATAAAGACATATTAAGACTTAAATAGTTAAACGTCAGCATTAAAGTTTAATACATGAATATATACTTTGAGTAAGAATGTTAAGAACATATAAACATATTTTATTTATTCACTGGTTACCTTTGCCCGCATTCTTATAATTTAGGCAGTATTCTACATTGCATGGGCAGACTTGTAATTTTCACTTCCCAGTTAATTTTTTATTCCTGCATTTTATAGATCTTTAAAGTTGAGCAATGGAGGCCTGAGGAGCTTAAGTAATTTGCCACAGGATACATTTTTTTCTAAACTGTGCCCAGTACTTAAAGCCTCTGAATTATAGTGCAGATGTAGGAACCCTGAACATCCTTTCAACTTGTGTGTAAACTTTATAGACTATTTGTAGTGAAACTTTATTCATGGGCCATTTTCTGATGTCTTTCCTCTTCCTCCAGTACTTTGAAGAAGTTAATTCTGACACCAGCTTACCAAAAATAAAAAGTAAAATCAGAAGCAAGTGCCTTAAAAACTTGAGAAAACTTAATTTATGCAATTATTCGTTTACTATTAGACATGTCTCTATTTGGGCAAGGAATAGAATCTGTGTATGTAAATTAAGTGGGACATTGAAGCAACTTCAAACTCCTAACATTTCTTTTTGAAATATAATTTGTTAAAACCTATTTGATTTCAAGGAAAAATGCACTACGTAATTTAAGTGAAGAGTTATTCCTGGATCCTTCTTATCACTTCTTGCTCTTAGCTTGAAAAAATTAAGAATTGAGTATATCCTGAAGTTTTTGGAGTGTATCCTAATGTAGATCGCTTTGCCAATTCAAATTTTGTCCAATTTAAATTCAGATCCATTTTAAATACTTGGCTACTGTTGCAGTAAACTGAAGCTCCACGTCTTGTCTAGCTGCGACTCACGCAGCTGAGTGCCTTCAGCCCTGCCTCAGCAGTCAGTCCCGAACCAAGCCATGTTCAGACAGGGCTCCCAGAACTCTATTGAGATGGCAGTCCCAACAAAGAAATAGGAAAATCACAAAAATTGGGGAAAATAACCATTATGAGAATAGAAAGAAGATGTGTTTATCTCAGTTCATCAGAAAGAACAGTGCAAATGGTTGATCCCTAGCTGGTTGGAATTTTTTCTAAAAGAAAATAGGAGGAATGTGTCATTTCCAAGCACAGTTTTAACCAGATATTGGGAAAACCTTAAAACTAAAGTTTTGACCCTGTACATTTGTTTGGAGAGTCTCTTCTGGTATATTTATGTAAAAAGTATATAGCTTTTTTGTGTGCAGAGGGTATGGGTGCAGGTGTTCCTAGAATTGGGGATGTGTGACATAGGACCCCTGCATCCCTGTGGGGATATGTTTTGTAGACCTAGTAATTAACTCTTCTCAGCATGTGTCTCTATAAAGCTTCATATAAGAAAGAATCATACTAACAAGCATACAGTTTCTTAAATTTATCTTTGGTTTAAGGTTGACAGCCCTTGCCTTGATGACTTCAGGGCTCGACTTTAACTCCAGGGTTCTGGGATGTGTTCTTTGGCAGGGAGAACCAGAAGACTGCAGTTACCAGTGTGGCTGTGGACAAGTCATCACCACTGGAACCTGTTTCTCTTTCTGTAGGATGAGAATTGTGATCTGTAGTCACCTCCAGGGACGTTGTGAGGAGAAAATGAGACAATCTATGTAAGGATGCTTTACAGTGGTTCTCAACCTTTCAAATAAGAGTCCTGAGTCCTTTTCCTAATGGAAAAAAATATTTACATGCCTTCGTCTCTTTTCCTCTTAGGAATATCACTGCCCAGTAGTGGCTAGGTGGTAGGCAGCAGCGATGAATAGGATAGATGACAGCCCAGTCTCTGTGTGGATTACCTTTCTTCCTGACTTATGGAAGAGCTGGTCTCTTCAACTTTTCCTGATGAGGCCACTTGTTCCTATTGCCCTCCTTGCTCATCTTTTTTCCCAGCCTTTAAATTTTGGCCAGCTCTCTGCTTGAAATCTTGACCCTTCTTCTTCACTGTTTGAAAGGCATTTCAGATTCACCACCTCTAAAACTCTATTTAACGACCTAAACACTGCCCCACCATAGCAGACCTAGTCTTCTCTAGTGGTCTCTGACTTAGTGAATTGTCCAGTATTCTGTCTAGTTGTTTAATCCAGAAACCCATGTCTCTCCACACCCTTGTATATTTTACATCACATATCCCCTTCCTTGCCAAATCTTTTTTATTTATGTCCTAAATTCCTGTCAGATTATCCTTCTCTGTTCTTGCTATAGTTTTCAAGTTACCATCTTCATCCTGTGTATAGACTGTCAGGTAGCATTCTTATTGTTGTCTTATATATTCTGCTCCCCAATCTATCCTCTACATTTCAGTTGAAGGTTACATTTTTGGAAATGTAAATGTATTTCAAATGGTTCCAGACATTTAAAATATGAAAAGATTCAACAAAGAATCTTTGCCCCATGAAACTAGGATACTCATTTTACATATCCTTCCCAGATGGGTTATGTGTTTGTAAAGAGGTGCTAATACTGCTCATAAGTTCTTTTGACATTATTGGGCTGAAGATGTTACTCAGTGATAGAGCACTTGCTTAGCATCCCCAAGACCACCACCACCACCACAAAAAACACCCACAAAAGCCTTATTATTTCTATCAAAGGTGGTATATTTTGTCTGTTTTTTTCTTCCCCTGGATATTTTTCACTCAACAATGTGTCTTGGTCATCTTTCCATTGTAGTACATAGGGAATCCCTCCATTCATTTTTATCCTTGCATAATTAATATTTCTTGGTAGGAATGTTGAAATTGATGCACATTGGGGCAAAACATGTTTTACTGTTTATTCCAATATATTGCATTCTTCTTCAGGTACCCTTGTGAATCTTCACTCATTACTCTCAGGGAAAAAGAAAGTAAGCTCTTTACCAGTAAAGGCCCTCTAACTCTTGCCTGCTTTCTTGCTCCAGGATTAACTTGCAGTGCTCCTGCCCTCATCCTCTACTTGAGAGTTACATGAACTTTTATTGCCTCCATCATATTTTTTTCCACCTCACGTGCAGATCCATCTCTTCTCTTCCCTGCATTTAGTTAACTTCCAGTTAGCTTCTAATCTGCATGTAGCAGATCTCGGCTGAGAGCCATTTTTTCTAAATGTGTTTATTCCAGCATTCCCAAGCCAACTCGGCTTTCTCTTGTAGCTTCCCTGGCCTTTGACCTCTTTCTTTGAGTAATTTTCACTTATTATTGTACATTGATACATGATTATTAGATCAATATCTAGCTTAGATCAATAGCTATGATTATTAGATCGATACCTAGCTTAGAGCAGTGTTTTTCAAATTGTGGGTTGCAACCCTTTGGAGGTTATGGAGCAGTTTAAAAGATTGTGACAAACTTTTTTTTTCTCATGCTAAAAATGAGGCAGAATACAGATTAACATACCTCTTCCTTTGTGGTAGGGGTATTTCTGGTTTTTCTCACCAAACTTTTCCTTCAGATTAATAACTGTAACCACATAGGTACATAGACACATAAGCATAGTAGGCATGATGGTAAAATGTATTTTTGTTGTGGTTCTCAGTAAAAAAAAGTTTGAAAGCCTGTGAATTAAACTAAATTGGTTGAGAAGAGGAATTATGTCTATTTTGTGTATATCATTCTGCCCCCCAGTTTAGCAAAGAAGCAAGCCGGGGAGTCGGGCATTCAGTGAATGTGCTGACTGGCTGAGTGAATGAGTGAGCGCAATGCTTTTTCAGGAGAGGAACTTACTGACTTCCTCTACTAATGTCTAGTGGATCCTGGTACTAGGCAGATGTTAGTGATTATTTTCTTGGCTAGTTGAGTTTGTATAGATCTTTAAAAGACAAGAAAAGTAATGTCAAACTACCCCTACAAATGTACTTTTTTAGGATTAATGAGATGAAATGTGTGTGTGTGTGAAGGTTTTTAGGTTTAATTTTTTTCTATTTCTTACCAATCTTGGGCCTTAAAATATCATTTTATTTTCTTAACAAATAATGAAACTTAATATTTACCTAAATATCTTTTTTTTTTCTAAGATAGTCTGCACACACTTACAGGTTATTACATAGCTGTTATCTTTTGTGTGTACTTCAGCAATAAAATATTTATGCAGTTTGGCAAGGTGATACTACAGCCTGGTTTAGTACAACAGCTGCACTGCCTGTTCCCATGTGGCTTGATTTTCCTTTTTAATCTTTAGATTTCTGCAACTAAAGACTTATGTCAGCATGTAGTCTACACAGCAGCAGAGAACAGTGAAGGCTTCGTGAATCAACGTAGAGTGAAGTACTCTGCTGAGTTTACTTTTCTGTATTTTTCTAATGTCTCTAAAAATTTTTCTAGTGTATACTACACAATAGAACTTTATAAACATCCTCGAGACTTTTTGTGACATTTGAATTCTTTAAAAAAAAACCTATAAATTCCTCTCTAAAGACAAATTCTGACCTTTAAAAATGCAAGTATTTTTGTTCTAGAGTAATCTGCATTTGGCATAGCAAAAAATCTGGAAAGACTTGGAAATAAAAGAGTGATTTTACTGTTTATTTTCAATCATAAATTTGTGTGTATAATTGAAATCAAGATTGTGTTTTAAAATATGTAGGTAAAATAGAGATTCTTAATTATTTTCAAGTTTGTATTAGAATCCATTGGACACAGTGTTTTCATCTAGCACATGTGTTACTTTTTTCTTTCTATTTCTAGGTGCTCCTGATCCAACAGCAGGTGCTAGTATAGACGACGAAAATTGCTGGCACTTAGATGAAGAGCAGGTTCAAGAACAGGTTAAACTGTTCCTTTCCCAGGGCGGGTACCACGGATCAGGGAAGCAGCTTAATTTGCTCTTTGCAAAGGTATGATTATTTATTTTTAAAGAAGTATTCTTACTATTTATATATACAAAGAAACTGTTAAAGGTCATTTTTATAAATGATGAAGCCTTTTTTATTAAAGAAAAAGTTTAAATTAATCAACTAGCTCGAAACTTTTGTATTGTATTACAAGCTTTAATTTGCTTAAGTGACCCTACACAAAGATATGGGATATTTTTCTTTCAGTTCCTTTTAGTAAAGTGATGATAATTTATACAATTTTGAAAGACTACTTTGAATAGTAAAAAACAAAATAAATGACTTGATGTTATTTAACGTACCATTTTTTTCTTTTACTAGTTAGTTTTCTCAGGTGGAATATAACTTTAAATACAATCCTTAAAATATGCATTAAATATTTAGTGTAATAATGTCAGCATCTCTAAGTTAATTTCAAAAGCATGGATTTTAGAGTCATACAGACCTCAAAGTTCTAATCTTACTAAATATATGAACCTTAGCAAATTAAAGTCAACTTCCTCATCTGTAAAATTAACTAACAGTGTCATACCTCCTAAAGTTGCTATGATAGTGATGTTAAATGATGGTGCATAGCATTCAGTTTGACCACTCAAAACTCATGGCTAAGAAATAGGTAGGTTGTCACATGTTCTTGTAAGCAGAAGCTGTATCTTGCTTTGTGCAGAGATTCTAGTACCATAGACATTTCTAAATACTGGGTAAAATGTCTTTATAGTAATACTAAAACAATATATTTTCATCGACGGTGCCACCATCATTATGGTTAATATATAAAAATAGGTAGGAGAAGGCTGGGGATATAGCTTAGTGGCACAGTTCCTGCCTGGAAATTGTGAGGTCCTGAGTTTGATTCCCGGTCCAAAGTAAGTAAGTAAGTAAGTAAACAAATAAATAAGGTAGGAGAACAGATAACTCTGTTCGTTGATACTTTTATTAAACAGTGTCTCTAGCATTTATAGTAATTAAAAGTTGTAGAATTAGGATGACTTCTGTTATTGAGTATGGCCAGAAGATAGTGTATTTTTAATAAACATTTATCCCATAGGCCATATGTAGATTTCCAATTTTCCAAGAAATGAATAAAATGACATTTAACACTAAAACTACTTTACACATGATTTGGTCATTCTTTAATAATCCACAGGCACTTCAAATTCATGTAATTCATCAGTGTCAACTGTCTGAAAATGGATTACATTTAGGCTATAGATGTACTTGATTTTAATTAGTAGAGTTCTACTTTATATGCATTATAGTAAACCATTTATTTCATTACTATTGCTAATAGGTTAGAAATTTATCAGAAAAATAAGTGTCAATTCAAACCCATTTATATACTGATAATGTGAAGTATAATATAGATTTAAACATAGTATTAAAATACATATAAATATGTTCCGATGTCAACACCGGCCAAGTGGAAACAATGTAAAAAGAGTATTATATTGGTCTGCCTTTGTTATTTTACCCCTATGTATTATGTATACGTTGTGTATACCATGTGAAGTAGAAGTAACATCTAATTTTGAAAATAGTATAGCTTCTGGAGTTAAGACAGATCTGGGTTTGGGCTCTGATTCTAGCTGTTACCCTTACTCTTTAGGCTAGTTACTTAACTTCTCTGAACCTTGGCTTTATAATTCATAAATGGAGATTATAATCTGACCTCCTTTACATAGTTGTTTGAAGATTGAATAATAAGCATACGTGTAAATAAAACTCTTTAGGATGTAAGTGCCAGCTTTCTCTGTTCCTCCCAGGGTTTACCTGTTCATGACTTTTTAGCATTTCCATATCGGGAATAAATTCACTAGCTTTACTGAAATAAACCTACAGGAATACAACCTCTGTGATTCAGGGTAGAAACGCTTTTGAGGTTTTGTTGTTGTTGTTGTTGTTTTTGGAACTGGAGATTGAACTCATGACCTCGCACTTGCCAGGCAGGCACTTGTGCTGCTGAGCTTAAGCTTTTGAGTTTTTTGAAGAGCTTATTCTAAAGCAACTGACGGAGTTCCAAGTTCTTGTCATGGTTAAGGTCTGAGGCAGGATCTGTTGATTTTCCAGATTTATTGCTGATCTGCCAGTTCCTCCTTTACTTGCCTTTCACATAGGGAGGATCCTGAAAAGTAGAATCCCGACCTCCCCTGTCTACAGCTTAGGGGAATTGCTCCAGTGATTTCTTACAGTGACAACTGGTGTTCAGTTAGTATTCTTATTTGTTGACTACTTAGCTGTACACACTTTGGAAATGGATGGATTCATTTAGTGTTTCCTGCAGACTTACCCTTCTTTTTCTATTCTTCTTTCGTTTATCTGAACTGTGGAACACAAGAGAAAAGGGTAGAATTTGAGGTTCTAGCTTAAGGCGCCAAGTTAATTTATTAAGTCAGTGATTCTCTATTTTGTGGATCAAACAGAGGAAGAGAGTTCTTGAACCTACATCCTAGACAATTTCCTCTTACCGTTTGAGAACATTCACATCCAAGTGAATGTCTGTGGCCCTTTGGATCCACAGGTTCTGCATCAGCAGACTGAAAATGTATCTAGACCCACAATGATAGTTGTATCTGTATTGAACATGTACAGTTTCCTTCTTGTCATTATTCCCCAAACCATACAGTATAACCAGCGATGACTATTATAAGTGCTGTAATGTGGAGATGGAAAAAGATGGGAAGATGTACAGAGGTTATGTGCAATTCTGTACCATTTATGGAAGAAACTTGCATATCCACAGGTTTTGGTATTTTTAGGAGATTCTAAAATTCATTCCCCATGATACTGTGGGACAACTGTATGCTGGTCTTTATATTTTTAAAATGTAGCAAGAGACTTTAAAATTACTTATTTATCTAAAAAACTAAATGACTTTTTGTACAACTCTGAAAAATCATTTTAGAAAAAATTGAACTGTACAGCTTAAGTTGATGAATTATATGGCATATGAAATTATGTCTCAAAAAAACTATGATATTATCATGTTATTTTGAAAAATTACCTTTTCATCTATGTTGTTGCAATATAATCTTGACCACAAAGTGTACTTAGTTTAGGTAAGAGAGATACTTTGATGGAGGCCTCAAAAATTTGTTTACACCAGACATTTGAAGCACAGTTTAATCATATGTGTAAAACACAACCAAAAAATTTCTGGAATTGGAAAGTAAGAGGAACTTTTTCATCTTGGTTTCTAAGCAGAATCAATGGTCATTTCTCTGATTAAATTGCAACTTAGGATAGAGATCATATTTTAACTACTTCTGTTTGCTTAAAAGGCTTGGTGTGAAGCTGCCTGTGTTTCTGCCTCTGCCTCCCCCTCTTCCTCTGTGACACACACAACACACACACACACAGACAAGAAAAGGGAAAAGTGGTTTGTCTCTCATACTGCTATTTGAGTTTGGGGGAGTTAGGTTTTTCTTTTTGGCTTTTTTTTTTTTTAACATTTTTCTAAAGGTGTGCTTTCCCCTCAGGTGCGGGAGATGTTGAAAATGAGGGATTCCAATGGCGCCCGTATGTTGACCTTGATAACAGAGCAATTCATGGCTGACCCTCGCCTGTCACTTTGGAGGCAACAAGGCACTGCGATGACTGACAAATACAGGCAGCTCTGGGATGAGCTGGGTAAATATGTTTCCTACAAATTACATTTGGTCGTGTATGGAGAAAGACCACAGTTGAATGTTTTAAGAACACGGTCGCAATACTGCTGAAGAAAGCTACTCTCCATGAACTTGTTGCCCATATTCACTGGTTAGAAGAATAGGAAGAATGAGGATTTGAGCTAGCATTTGCAAAAAGCAGCCTTGGCAGGATTTGGGGGTAATTGACTTTTCTTGAGGAAAGTAAATGTGGGTACCTACCTTTAAATACATGAAAGGGGTATTACTTTAACCCAGTTGTTTAATATTATAGTGCTGGTTGTTTCTAGATTAATATTGCAATCAGTTCAGCTAAAATTTGGAGGCCCCCCATGTTTGGATATTTACTTTATATTTGGCTGCCACAGAGTTAGAGTGGAATGCTTGTTGATCCCAGGTCTAGACCAGGAGAAGCCATTGTCTCTGAAGGTACCATATAATCATAATTGGAATCTGGGACTTTTGAGATGAACTGTTTTATGGATGAGGAAACTGAAGTCTAGGGACATTAGGAGACTTAGATTTCCATTTGCCAAATAGTAAATATTAATGTTTTTTCCTGGCATTTAAAAAAAAACAGTATCTTGTAAAACTCAAATCTTGATATTCTATATGAGTCTCCTGAAATAATGCTTCTCCAAGTCAGAATTTAAATCAATCTGTAACTATAGTATATAATTTCCATAGTTGGAATGCTGTTTGGGGCCACAGTATGTTGTTAAATAACTCAAGGGTAATGCATTGTTTAAACAAATATTTTCATAGAATATGGAATGATTTGCTTTTCTGAGTAAATCCTCTTCAGTTTTGTAACTGTATTACGTGTTGTATTATGTGTTGAATTGACTACGTGGCTTATAAAGGTAGAAAGGATCAGCATTCAGGAACTACAATTAAAAGGGTCCATGTAAGGACAAAAAAGAGCTTTAGTGCTTAGAAGACATAGAATTATAAATAACTGATTTGGAAAATGCCACCCGAATATTTTGGTTACCAAAACCAGAAAAAGTGACATAGTCCAAGTTTGCTGTGTTCACATTTAATCCATAGTCACATCTCACTTTACCAAGTGGGGTTTGAAAATTATGTATCTCAATCCTTTTTTTTTTTTGTGGCACTGGGGATCGAACTTATGACCTTGCATTTGCCAGACAGGTGCTTAGGCCACTGAGCTGAATCTCCAGCCCTTTGTATCTCAATCCTTAATCCAAAGTTTAAATTCTTACTGGGTAGAAGTTTTTACCAGCTGACTGTAGTCATGTCCTCCAAGGACTACTTTTTAATTAAGAACCAGGCTTTCTATAAGTTCTTGATTTCAGACTAGGATGAAGAAGACAATTTCCTCCCCCTCCCCCATCATTATTAAACTGTTACAAATTCTCCTGTGTACTGTAATGGCAAACAGAGGTCACTTGCCATTTTAATGGGATCTAAGTTCTGTGAAGAATCCCCCATAGAAGTAACAATTGTTATCACATCTTGGTATTCATTCACCAAAAAATTAACTAAAAATTTCTTCTAGACTACAAAGGAAAGGCTTTTGCTTCTTAATAAAATGGGGGAATTTGACTTTGTGCCCCTACACAGGGCTCACATTGCTTCAAGGCCCTGCTTTGGAATTAAATGCTGAGCACTGCCAGATGCCAGACATTGAGAAGAGGCTGAGTTTTGTCGGCAAATGGGATCTGCAAGTTAATTGGTGTTTTCTGCAGGCTTCTGGCTGTGAAATGAAATTGGAAGCCCTTTAGCCACATGGATAATACAGGACCTGAATACAAATGTCACATGTCACCATCAGGACCCACTGTGAGACAATAGTGTTCCCACTCCAACACTGCACCATTACAGATCATTTAAATATGGGGATTACATTTAAACTAAAAGCCCCATTTGCCTTTTACTGCAATTTAAATGTCCTCTTAGCAAAAGCTAAGTGACAAATTAAATGAAAAAAGTGCCCACATTTTTAAAGCTGTAATGCAAAACAACCTTTTATTGCTTCTCATGTGCCACGGATGAATCATTATACTTGTCAACCCTAAACCAAGCCATAATTGGAGCAGCTACTGTTATCAAAGTGGGGCTGCTCTGTGACAGCTTAATAAAGCTGAAACTGTTAAATTAAATCTCAGATGCTTAACTCCTTAGCACCGGTAGATTCGATGGGTCCATTTCTGGCAGTGGCCAACACACCAGGAAAAAAAAATAGAAGATTCCTGGCATGGAAGCCTTCTTCTGACGAAAGTATATAAGTGAGAGAATCTTAGCCAAGTAACTCTGCTTCTTGGCAGAGGGCTATGGAGTCATCAGATTGTCAGCCCAAAAATTACAAAATCTTTTTCATAGGGCCAGATAACTCTTTCTAACATTCTCATTATATGTGATTTATGAAAATTTTAAGTTGTTGATATTCAAAACTTATTTTAAAAAGAACACATTCATTTTAACTTTTTCCCTTTCAAATAAATATATGCAAATGTATTTATGGTAACTACAAGCCCATCTCTCCCCCCATCCTCCAGCTAATACAGAGACTGATTATTCCATTTTTTTTTCCTAATATAAATGCCTGTGATATTCATTTGGTCTGAGCTAATTTTTGTGATTTAGTCCTGGGTTTTCATAATGTAGTATGAAATAGATACAGATGCGTGCTATTAAGATCTTGTTTAATGCATCACATTTGCAGATGCATTTATCTTGTACATGAATCAGTTTTTCAGATATTAATTTTACTTTCTGTACATGATGTTCATTTTCCCAAACACATGACAGTGTTCTCAAGATGAATAATGCCATATCATAACCCATTATAAGAAAACATATACATTATAAGCTTAAGACAGAAAGCCCCATTGTCATAAGATAGAGGCTGTGCATTTGGTAGAAACTGGAGGACACACACCCTTACAGTTGCAGTCTTTATTCAGTGACATGCATGTCTTCTGGAAGACAGTTCCCAAAAATAACTCTTGGATTTCAAAGAACAACCCAATGCTGGTTGGTGGCGAGCACACCTACTGTTCGCCTGAATGGCTGTCTGTTCAGCACACTTAATTACTGTGGGGGGTCTTTAGGGATAGATCCTAACCTCTCATCTGCGTTGATGGGTCTCTTTCTTTAAATGCCTTCCTAGACTGTAATTTTACTTTGCTTCGTAAAACTATAAGTTGTGGCTGCCAGTCTATTAAAACCTAATTAAAATGAATGTCATTAGAGGAAACAGTTAAATAAGATTTAATTACAGTTTTATCACCAGGAAAAAAATCTTAAATTTGATTTTAAGTATTATATGGTTTTCCTCAAGTTTTAAGCACTTATACTTTTAAGCACTTATACCTTTCTCTCTGAACTGACTTATGTGCTTTACTTTGTGGCATCTAAATCTAAATCCAGTTTCCCAAGGAGAGGATGGGCGGCACTGCACCCTGCTCACTCAGCACGTGAGGACAATGCGACGTCTCTTGGAATTCTTTTTAAATCTTCTCATTTGAAGACCTAACTCTGTGTGAGCAAAAATTGCGGTAGTTAGATGTTTTTTTCTTGCTTGAATTTCATTGTAAGGTTAGTTTGGCCACTTTTAATGAAGAAGCAGCTGTCACATTGCAGGTTAGGGTCCTAGGTGGCATGGTGTACAGGTTCAAGGCACTTGGAAACAGGCTGTGTAACTACACTCAGTAGGACAACATTTATTGCAAAATATGAAAAATTACCTGCTCCATGAACCCAGAATGCTGTGCTGTCTATCATCCCAGACACAAGTACCGACATTATTCTCTTTTTAATGGAAACTTTATTTTAGGTAACATACAAAATAGCACTGGTAGGATTCATAAATTTTTAATGTATTAATCTATTTTTTATAGATAGGTTATATGCATGCACTAATTCACCAAAATGAACATCACTATTCTGTATTACAAATATGCATAATTAAGAAAAACATTATTTTTGAATAAAGCAGAAAACATGCATAAGTCACATATTCAGAATGATACTCTAGGAGAGTCTTTGTGCATAGCCAGAAATAAATTTCTAAAGCTTCTGCTATCGAGATCATTATGAAGAAATCCCTGAGGAACACCATCTTACATTTCTCAGATAACTCCTCCTACTGTTAGGAGCCCTTTAGTTCCCATGGTAAATTCCAACTTAGGCTTTCCACCTTTTAAAATTATTGGTGGTTTATGAGTGGCTAAGGAGTAACGACTTCTCTTTGAGAACTAGAAAGCATTCTAAAGTGGTTTGCCATGTAAGGAGTTAGCAGTTTGCTGGTGCAAAAGGGAAGACAGCAATTCCTAGAACTCCCTTGCCGCAGAAAGATGTCAGTATGGACTTGGGAACTTTGAGATAGCTGTCAGCATTGAATGTAGCCCCAATGTGCCATGTATCAGGGATTGCCTGCTGCCTACCAGTTTGTCTTCCTCTGGGCAAGAGGAGAATACAGCTTTACTGCTATTACCATTGCTGATGCCTTCTTACCTTTCTTTCCAGTCGTCTTACTGTGGTCTTTCCATCCGTGTGTATCAATCTTTTGCTGTGTCCACAGGAACAGATCTATTTGATATTTGATTTCAGTGTTGGTGATGGTACTGACAGTATGGAGGGAGTACAGACATGAAAATGTTAGCAGACATAAAATTAGAACACTCATAATGAGTTGAGATTTTGATGAAGTAATTTCATTATAAATTACATTGCAAATTAGTACCAAGATGTGTACAGACTGAACTTAATGTGGTTTTATGAGATGTGCATGGAGGTGAGTTACAGTGCTAATACTCCAGAAAGGAGAGACAACATGAACAAAACAGGGATGAGTTCAGTGGAGATGGGCACAAAGGCTTGAAAGTTATTATCAAAAATACTGTGTTTAAAATTTTCAGTCTAATGTTATTGTTTTCACTGTTACTTACAAGGAGAGGAGGTGGGGAGAATAGACAGACATATAGGGCCTATATATATTTTTGGTTTGGTTTATTTTCCATTTTACTCCAGGTGTTCATGATAATACAGTTGCTTACATCGTTAGGCACTTTGTTGCATACTTTTTTGTTTTGATTTGTTTCGTTTTTTGGGACAGGGTCTCACTATATAGTTCAGGCTGGGCTCAAATGCATCATGTAACCCAGGCTAGCCCTGAACTTGTGACAACCCTCCTGCCTCAGCCTCCCATATTCTGGGATTGCAAGCATGTGCAACCACACCTGGCTACATGCCTTAATTCATTTAATCCTTAAAAAAATCCTAGGAGGTAGGGATAGGGACAATTTCTAAACTTAATTTTAGAGGCAAGAAAACTGAAGTGAAGGAGTCTAGAGAACTTGTCTGAAGCCACAGTACCAGAACAAGAATTCGATCCTAGGTGTCAGTGACTTCAGAAACTTAAACACCAAACTAGACAATATCATCAGTTTCTTTTAAATGATTGTTAAATGCCTCTCTGGCACATGGGCTTTCTGTGCAGAGTAGAGGCACAGTGCAGCTTGTGTCCATGGCAGTGGAAAAGCTGCCTGGCCTGTCTGCCTACCCGTGGTGCCACCATCCTGGCTGTAGTAGGTGGCTGAGTTTACCTAGTCCAGTACAGTCACCCATTTGCACCTGTGTTTACAGGGACTCTGAACTGCAGATTCTTGGAGAAAACAAACACGCTGATCGAAAATAGCCAAATATATGCTGCTGAGATTCTATAATAACTTCAGCTTGTCATAAATACAGATAACTGCGTGGTACAGATGGGTACAACAAGGTTTTGATCTCATTCTCTAGGCCCCTTTGGTAAGGAGTCAGTAAGGACCTATAGTTCACTGTCTTTGCCCTGGCCTATGCCCTGCCCTAATGACAGAGTTGCCAGCACTTAATGATCTCCCAAGGTGTGTGGACTCTGCAGCCCCTTCCTGCACATGGCTGTCCTGCTCTAGAATGTGGTGTGCACTCCTGCCCCAGTCTCTGTTTCTCTGTTTTTCAGAGCTCTGTCTCCATACAGTCTTTGCCTCTTTCCAGCACTGCTCTCAGATTGCCTGTCTGCTGCTGACTTATTACCAGGGCCTGGTTCTTTCTGTTTGTGTAGTCCTCTGGCTTTCTGTCCTTTGAAACCGCGAACTCTGTATTCTTGGGTCAGAAGCCTCTGAGTTGTACACTGTTGTAGGGGTGGGAAAAGGAATTTATTTTCCACTTCTTTATGTAGGCAGATAGGTTTCTAGTTTGGGCCACAAGTTAGCCAAAAAAGAGAATGTGAATTTCTCTGTGAGCAAACCTGTGATAAATACTTCCTGTGTAATAATATTGCTTATCCTTCTATCAGCTGCATCTTCTAGGGTTCATTAGTCCAGTCAGTACCCTATACAAGGAAGAGCAGAAATAAAGAGAAAAAAATTTTAATGTAGTAATAGAAAATAGCAGATTCTTAAGACTAAAAGAGATCTTTACAGTTAGATTAGATTGTTTCTTAACCAAGAGGAGATTCTTAGTGATAGTCATTGTCTAAATTATTTAGGTATACAATTAGATAATTTGTAACAAATGTAGACAATTTGTGTGTTTTTATAAAACTGTGTTCTAATTACAGATCTTGGAGACTTGGCCAGGGAGTGCTTTAAGGTTCATTGTAGAACACTTCATAGTCACTGTTTTTATGAAGTGTGCCAGAGGCGCAGTATATTATACAAAGAATGGGTTTCGGTTCCTTTATTTTATGTTACCTATCTCTAACATGAGTCTGTTGGTAGTAGATAATCTCACATTAGTGGCTAATGGAAATCTCAAATTGGCATAATGTGTCCTTTTCTCCTCAAAATAACTTCTAGAAAAGTTCTTACCTGGCCTTTCCTGCGTCCTAAGAGTTAATACTGTACTTTCCCTCAAGAAACACCCATGGAAGGGAATCTGGTGAGGGAAGTCTCCTTGCTAGATTGCTGTTCTGCAGTACGATCTGGGCAGAGAGGAGGGTAGGAGTGGGGCAAAGAACGAAGAAAGACAGGCTGAGGCAACTGTCCTTTCACCATTTCTTACCCTGACATGGCAGCATACAAAATTTAAGGTCTGAAAGCCTCATTTTAAACCATTCAAGATTCCCAGAGGCTTCGCAGAGCTTCAGAGATTCCAGGAGCTGGCGTGAAAAAAGGGGAAGCTAAAGGCTTGCTTCGGCGGCTCTAGGTGTGTGCTCAGACCAAGCAGAGTGCTTCACAGGTGTTAAGGGAAGGAAACCCAAGGCAGTGAGAAATGGTTGTCCTTCGATGGGGGTGTTCAGCAGAGCCCCGAGGGAAGTAAGTGGAGGAAGAGCATACTGGAGACATCTTACTCAACCAGAGCAGTATGGTTTTTAACTGTGTTACATGCTGGGCTTTCTTCTGCAAACATGTTTCTGGGACAAAAGAATCTGAGATTAAAAACGTGTACTTGATAATCACTGTCTTCAATGGACTTTTCAATAGTCTTAGAGATGTGGCAAAGAATGATTAATTAACTTTGTCTTGTATGCTTTAGAGGAAGGTACAATGCTAAATTAAGAATAGAACCCTCTGTAGTAAAATATTGGTGCCTTCTGACATTAACTTGCTTGAGTGAGTTAATAACTGGTCTTAGGCTATTTCTGAGACTTTGACCTGGTGACAAAACAACCAACTGTAGTGACAGTAGTTGTTGAAATGTGGCTTACTCCGATTTCATGCTTTCTCTTGCAAAGATAACCTTTTCAGTAGAAAGCCAGATCTCTCCGATTTTGATCCATGACCTGTACCCTGTTGACTAGATCAGTGGTGGCAAAACTGTGGCACTGGTGCTACAGTAGGCATGCAGATCCCTCTCTATTGGCACTCAAGCCAAGTGTATGAGTTGCTTTTTTCTAAACTAAAACTTCAGTGTTCAGGTTTAGCTGCAGTGCTGGCAGTTTGCAATAAATAAGAGGATTTGGGGTTGCAGTTTGGGTACTCGGTCTCTAAAAGGTTAACCATCACTGTTCTAGGTCATGCTGCTCATCCGTTTATTCCAGGGGAGAATTTGCTTCAGTAACCTGGAGAAGCATTCATAAAGTAGGTCTCCAATAGAGACTCAAACTGGTTTAGATTAGAAAGCACGGTACCTTTGTGGATGTGCAAGGACAGAGGTTTGGATGACAGGATCCCACACAAGGTACTTGAGCAAAATAAAAGCTTGAAACAGAAAAAATCTTGCTTGGAAAAATGGTATCAAGAGAATGAAAGTCCTCTTCTACTCTTCAGCATACATCTCTGATGAGTTTGTTAGCATACCCTATAGCCTGTTCACCATGACAGATTGACTCAACACGTAGCAGCTAATTTGATCAGTTAAACCACTCATTGTATTTAATAGTTTTGTTGTCATTTGCTGTCTTTGTATTGGGACATTGAAGGTAATTTTGTAGCCATTCTTCAGATCATCTCACTTCTTGTTTCCCCTTCTCTTCTAATTAGATCACTGAAAGTAACAGTTTTTTAAAAAGTTATTTTTCCTGTAAAGGTGAAAAAATATTCCTGGCTTAAAGTTGGTGCTTTGGTAAACAACAGCAAAAAATGAATAAAGTATAATACTAGATACCTGCTTGGAGGCATTAAGAAGTACATTTCTGATAGTAAACAGTTGAAAAGCATTAATCTTCACAGTTTCCTCTTTTCCTACTCTTCTGCTTTCTCCAGCCTTGTCTGCCCATGTACAAGATATTCATAGGTGCCTGTGTGTGTGTGAATGCACACACACACTGAAATACAAACAGTGTAGCGTACACAAGGGCACCGATTCCCCCTTGCCATCAGTGCTGCAGGTAATCTATTGCATTAATCAGCCAGCCAGTGGGAAATGCATGGGGAGTGATTATACTATCATACACAATACAATCAGCATGAAGCACTTGTCAAGGCCAATACATCAAAGTTTAATTTAGTAATAGAATGAATTAGACCAAAATGAAACATTCTGTTCTCCAAGAAACCCAACACCCATCCTGCATTCTTTCTGAACTCAACAGAAAAGTCAGTGAGTTAAGAAATTGTTTTTATGAATAAAACTACAGTTCCTTCTGACAGAATGCTGTGACAATCCATTTTTCTTTGGATTCTCACACAAGTGTAGTACAAAAGTATTTTTTTGAACATGACACTGTAGATAAATAATGATTTGGTTTTTTTTTTATTTTAAAGAGAATAAAACCAAGCAAAATAAAACAGAATAAAGCCAATCAAAACAAACCAATGGGACCCAGGACTTCAAAACAATAGGAAATCAACAACGGTCACCATAATGCCTCTTGCTGTCTTTAAAATAGCTGCAGATACCTTCAGACATAGTAAAAATCAAACAAAACAGAACAGAATAGAACCAATAAAAACAAAACAATGAATGTAATAAAGAACTTCTAAATAAGATAATAGTAAATCCAAAATGGCTGCCATAATATATCTTTTTATCTTTAAAATAACTGCCCATACCATCAGATATAATAAAATCAAACAAAACAAAACAAAACCAAAACAAAATAGAATAGAATAAAACCCAACCCAACAAAACAATGACAATGATACAGGACTGCAAAACAAGATACTAGGGAATTAACAATGGCTACCACCTTCAGAAGGAGATGCCCCATAGATGCTACATTGCATATTGTTATCCTCTGAATAGATGATCAGACTACCAGATTTAGACCTGAAAAGTCAATGATACACTAAACACTATAAGCATTAAATTGTATTTTACCTCATAGCTGTCATTGCAGCCTGTGTTTCTCCAGATCAGCCCACTGCTTATGGTGGTGGTGGTGGGACTGGCTCTTCTTGTTTCCCAGCCCATGCACCAGAAGGGGCTGGCATCTGCCTCTCCCCACAACAGCCTGCACATGGTGCTGATTTTCAGGGAGGGCTTTCTTCTTGGTGACTTCTTGTTCTCTTCCCCCGCAGTCTGCGAATGGCATTGAGTCACGGGAAAAGGCTGGCGTCTGGGTGTCCTCCTAGTGGCCTGTGCATGGCGTTGATTTGCAGGGAAAGCTTGCTTCTTGGTGGATTTTATTTTTTTTTTTTTAAGTAAGGCTCTTGTCTTCTGTCTTAAATTGGTTTGCTTGCCAAATGCAAAGAGGGTTTTTGTATCAGTGGCTCAGGGAAGTGCTTATAAATAAGTATGGGTGATGAACCATTGAATGCTTTACCAGAACAGCAAGAAGAAAAACATGAATCCACTGTTCGTAGTGCCCTGTATTGGTACTGCTTCTATTGGACAGTTTATAATCTAGTCAAGAAACAATAAATAAATGTAAAATAAAAGCCGAAGCCTAAGACAACTGTAGAAGTGAGATTTTATTATCTAGGGCATGTCTCTGAAAATTTTGAGGGTAGATCTAAAACATTTCATACATTAGAATGAAATAAGTCACTTCTAAGACACAATTTTGTGTCAGTGGAGTCTTTTTTGGAAAGAGGTTAATAGAGACCTAAGGCCAGGCCTGTTTTGACACGGGCTTGGTTAAGCAGCCAGTGCAGGACACATGAGCGACGTTACAGGTTCCTGCAGCGGTGACTCCCCTTTCTGTGTATCTAAATAAGAAATCATCTACTGTGTTTTCTGTCTTTTTCTCTTTGCTTTTTTCTGTCTTTCCTTCCCTTCCTGTCTCCTTTGAAAAGAAGAAAGGTATTTGAGGGATGGAGAAGCTAGCTCTTGGTTTTCTCCTTTAGAACCAGGCTCCTAATGAGGTCAGGCTGTTTTTGATCAATCCTGCATGTTGACCCCACAGCACTGACAAATTAAATGGGATGAGAAGACTGCTGAGTAGTTAAGGGCCACAGGTTTGCCCAGAAGGAACATTATCTAGGATACCAGTTAACTGCTTTGGAATATCCATGGTCTATTTTTCATTCTTGACAACAAGAAAAGATAACTATTTTACTTTGAATTTTCACAGAGCCTAGTTAAATGTTAACCAGTTGTGTACCAGTTGAGAATTTAGCCCTGCTTGACTTGAGCTGTCTCAAAACCCTTTTCAGTATCCCTGAGGTTTTATTTTGAATTTTTTCCAGAAATGTTCAAATGAATTAAAAACTAGCATATCACATTTAAAGAGGAATGTTTTTACCAGTTAAGCTGATTTTCCAAACATGGGGTGACTTAGTATTAAGACTTCACTATACTGTGAACAATACTTTAATTAGGGTCACAGTTTTAGTGTGGTCTGACCCAAGAAATTTTGTGACTGTAGTTTTGCTACCACAACTAATTATGCCAATGATCTACTATTTGTGATAGCAATTAGGCATTTCATAACCCCTAAATAAATATAATTAGTTAATTGGATCATGCATAAAATTCTAGACTATTATAATAGTCTCTAAGAACAAAAAAATGCGATAAATATTATGAATTGTTTGTATCTATTGAACCTTTGCAAATACCAAAATAATTGTTTTACTTTGCGTGCTATTACTGCATAAGAATAGGCATTGTATTAAACAGTAGAAATTTAACAGCAGCCTCCATTTTTATGCATTTGTGAAAGTAGCACTGGTTGTCCTCCTGTCTCCCCTGACCTGCCCTTACTCTCCACTGTCAACAGGGAGAAGAGTAACATTTATAGACACTTCCAAGGGTGTCTTTTATTTTAAAAAAAAGCTTAGTTAATGTATATTAATTACAGTAACCTGTCTGCCCCCAAAATAACACCCCATAAAAGGTATGGCTTTTAATTGCTGAATTAATTTGATATTAACAAAAAAAAAATGAAGGAACTTAAAAAGCAGCTTTCGTTGACTGCGGGGGTACCAGTAGAAAGAATGCGCAGGTGATTTATTCAGTCACGAGTCATAATGCCCTACCCAGCATATACTGCATCCGGCAGAAAGCGTGCTCAGTCACATACACAGGCATTGTCCCAGAAATGCTGATGTAGACAACTCCAGCAGGGCTGGTCATAATGTTTTCAGGGGAAACAGATTTCTTCTGACTTGAATAATCAATCTTGAATCATAAATTGAGCTTTTGATTGTTTATCTGCTGTTTTAATCTACAGTGAAATTACTTATTTGCTATGCCTGTCAGTCCTGAAAAATGTAATTTTGTTTTGTTTAGTTAGACTTTTTAAAGATGAACCTGTGTTTTTTGTTAAATGTACTTTCCTACCTGTGAGAGAGACATGGTCTAAGTATCTTGAGAACACATGGTTAAAATAAAGACGGTGCTGGTTTATTAGCTGTACATTGACAAGCACTTCATAATTTTAGATAATATTTTATTATACTGCTGAAACAGGAATAAAATGATTCTATCAAAAGACTCAAATGTGTATGATTCCTAACTTCCATGAACCTTATGACCACATAAGCTGGATAGAAACATGAGCACCATAGTATTTAAGACTGTTGGTTTTGGGGGAACATGAACCTTGGATCCTGGTACACTTTATAATAGCAGGGTAACTTTCCTGCTTCTCTCAGAACCTCAGGTTTTCTTATTCACAAGACAGTGCTTTTAAATTGCTTGCTTGTTTGGTTTTGTGAGAGTGAAATGTGATAATGTATATAAAATATTTAGTGCAGGGTTAGTGTGAGGTAAAGATTCAATAAATGGCAGCAGTTATTGTCAGGTAAATAAGTGTAGATGCCATTCACTTTTAGTAATGTTAGCTAAATTAGATGGAGCAATCTCTGTACCCTAAAGATAGACATTTAAAAACTTTAAATGTAGCATCTAATTAGAAACCCAACATGTGTAACTTGATATTATCAGGATTTTCCTTGAAGGGATAAAAATTAGCATACAAACCAGCACTTAATTTTGCAATGTGTTTTGGGATACCTTTTACACTATTAATTTTTTCTAATGGCTTTTTCTCTTACAGCTTTTCTTATTTGTTGAATGGTTTGTTTTTAAATGTTGTAACTAGCAACATTCATATATATAAATGTATATGTATGTAACATATAGATATATGTATGTAATATCTATCTGTCTATCTATGTGGCACATTTGGACTGCATAATTCTTGTGTGTGTGAGGGTTCATTCTGTTTATAGTTTAGCATCAGCCTGGGACTTCTATACTAAATGCCATTAATTCTCCTTACCTCATGACAACCAGGATTATACTGCCAAAGTCCCCTAGAAGCAGAATAGCCTCTAGTTGAGAACCACTATTACATATATTCCTCCTCTATTAGAAGGGGAAGAATAATAGTGAGAAAAGCTAATATTCATATTAAATAGATTCATGTTATAGAATATTTATATATTAATCTTAAAGTTGCACTATAATTCATATAGTCTTTTAAAACTACCACTGGACCTGGTTGTGGTGGCACATGCCTATAATATCAACTTTCTGGGAGGCTGGGACAAGAGGATTGCAAGTTTGAATCCAGCCTGGGCAACTTAGTCATTTATGAGACCCTGTCTCAAAATTTAATAAAACAAAACGCACAAATTTACAAAGGCTAGGGATATAGCTCATTGTGAAGGCACTGGATCAGTCCCCGTACTAGTTGTGGGGGCCTTGCCATTAATAAAATTTCTCAAATTTGTAATCTTAAGACAACATTATAAAACAAATTTAAAGAAATTAGACTCCCCCAAATAAAAGACCTGATCAAAGAATGGGCAACTGAAATGAATAGATATTTTTCAGAAGAAGTACAATGACCAGTAAATACATGAAAAAATGTTCGTCTATGGCCATTAGAAAAATGAAAATTAAAACAATACTAAGGTTCCACCGTAATCCAGAAGGAATGGCTATCATCAAAAAATCAAATATAAGAAATGCTGGTAAGGGTGCAGGGAGTGGGGGAGATACATTTCTTTTTTCTTTTTTGGGGGGGGCGGTACCAGGGATTGAATTCATAACCTTGCACTTGCCAGGCCGGCGCTTGTACTACTGAGCTAAATCCCAGGCTCTGATGCTTTTCTACATTGTAGTAATATAAACTAGTACAAACACTTACGGAGATTCCTCAAAAAACTGAAACTTGAAATTCCATTCAACTCAGCTATTCCACTTCTAGGGTATCCTCCTGAAAGATTTAAAGACATCAGATTATAGTGACACACGTGTACCCATGTTCATAACAGAACAACTTGCAATAGCTAAATCATGGAAGCAGCCTGTATGTCCATCAGTAGCTGAATGCATAAAGAAAATGTGGCATTTATACACAGTGGAGTACTACTCTGACATAAAGAAGGATAAACTTGAGCCATTTTTTAGGAAAATGGATATACCTTGAATCTATACTAAGTGAAATAAAT
>RJWT010000982.1:32032-54233 GCA_004365215.1 Cuniculus paca
AAAAAAAAAAAAAAAAAAAAAGATGTGTTATGCATATGTACCAACTCACCATACAGAATATAATCATTATGTATTGTAAACATGCATCAATAAAGATAAAATTTTTAAAAATTACCCTTAAATGATGCATAATAATGGATAATTAAAAGTAACTTTTCTTGCAAAACTGTATGTCTTATAAACTTGGTAGAATAATTCACTTCTTAATTCTATTTAATTTATAACTTTAGGAAAGACTAATATTTGTTGTATTGAAAATAAAAATTCCCACATATAAAAAATAATAGTGATATATGGCAAATAACTTAGTTTTCCATTTCATAATTTTGCATATTTGTAATCCTTTTTGGTCACTGTGATAGATGGCCACGCATACCTTGCCACTGTCTTACTGAGGTGTTGAGTCCCTCTCTTAAACTTGGGCAATTTCTACAAATATTTGACCCACAGAATAAGGCAGAGACTATACTGAATTATTTCCTGAATTATTAAGACCTAAGCAATGAGTAGCATCCACTTGTTTCTTGAAAGGATCAGTCTTGGGGCCCTGAGTTTGTGTGTGAGAAATCTGTTCCTCGTGGTGCTGCCATCCAAGGGGAGAGCCTATGTTAGAGATGTAAGACAACATGTAAGGTAAGGCAGAACGGTGGTAACAGTTTGTACATCCAAACACTTGATGGAAAACTGTTGGGAAATGTAGTTAGCTCGTTTTGCCCACATTTGCTGATTGCTGATTGCATAGGTTCACATCCACTGGCATTCTGCTTTTGCTTGAATGTAAAAGTAATCAAAAAGCTTTTAGCATGTGTTATATCCTGTTTCCTTGGTTGGTCTGGTATAGGAAATGAACAGATTAAGACTGCTAAGTGGATTAGGACCATTTACCTTAGGTGAAAAATGGCAAACTAGGATTGCCTGCCTAGTTTTGGTTTACTTTGCCTTGTGTTACAGCTAAAATCACTGAGCACATATTTTAGGTGTCGTGGTGGACAGGAAGAGTGAAAGCAGGCTGGGCATAGAGAAAAGCTGGAGCAGGAATGCGCCCTACATAGTTCTGAAACTGGATGATACGTATTCATGTGATAATTCCATTATATATTTTGCAGCTTTGTAGCTAGGAAAGCAATGTAAAGGTATCAAATTTGTTTTCACTGTAATTCAGAGCAAATAATTGAGCACCCTTCATACAAGAACCAGCAGTACCATACGAGCTGCCAGGTCCTCTGCTAGCTGCTGAAAATGCTTGCTTCTCATCAAGTTCTCTAACCTGTTTTTGAGTGAATCTTTAAAAGGGTTAATATTTTGCAGAAATTGCAGAGTGAAGTGTTTAATCATCAAAGAGCTTATTTTTAAAACTACCAATATTTCGGGCTTATTTATTTCCAAATAAAATTTGGAAAATGGCTCACTCAATTTGGTTGACTTGGTTATTAAGGCTAATTACAGCTTTCGTAGTGATAACTGTTAAAAGACCATATCTATTATGGTTCTGAACTTGAATCTAACATTAAGAACACCCTTTCAGGATGAAACCTCTCTTTAGGGAGGTAAGTGATAAAAAAAAAAAAAGGTTATGGGCAGAGTAAGGGCTTGCCTTTCTAAAATTTTTTCTCATTCTTCAAAATGGAAATTTTCTAATTAGAGGAATGTAAGCACAAAAGTCTAAGATGAGTTTTATGAATTTTTTTCCCTCAAAGTCACAGAAATCATTGTTTAAAGTTGCCAAGATATTTAGGATTTGCTTTGAAAAGACAACCTCTTTACCTATGGCTGTGGTCCGGATGCTTGTGACACCCTGCCTCGTGCATATGTTTGAATTCCTGACTCCCAGGGTGATAGTATTAGGAGGTGGTTAGATCACAAATGGAATTAAAAGAGATCTGAAAGAAATAGCATGCACTGTGAGGACACAGCAACAAGGTGCCATCTCCTGTGTGAGGTACAGCCCCTCATTGGACACCAAATCCGCTGGCACCTCCATCTTGGACTTCTCACCCTCCAGACTGGAAGGAATAAATGTTTGTTGTTTATAAGACACCCAATTTATATTGTTGGTATAGCTACCTGAGTGGACTGAGACATTCGTCTTCGAAATGGCCGCAGTAATTCTGGTTACTGAGAATGATTGTGGTGAGTTAATGATCAATGGTTCTCAAGTTCTAAATATATAACTTGTAGTATTTGGCAGGCACCCAATAAATGGTGACTATTAACTGTAGTCATGATTATTTAATTTTTAAGATTGTAAAATATATACTGTAAATACGATAAAATACAAATACTAAAATATTTTAGTGTACATTTTGAGTTTGAACAAATGCATGTAGTCACATAACCACCTCCACAATCCAGGCAGAGATTTACCACCCTCTCTCCATATATTTTCACCTACTTTCTGCATTTAGCAACCACAGATCCTCAATCCTTTTAGTTTGGTCTTGTAAGTGGAGTAATGTGGTGGGGGATATTGCAACCTCTGGATCCTGACTCCCTTCACTTGGCACAGTGGACTTGCGATGTCATTATGTATCAGTTGTTTAGTTTTTTTGTTACTGCGGAATCAAATTCCCTTGCATGAATGTATCATTTTGCCTATCCACTCACCAACTGGAGGACAGTAAGATTGTTTACTCTCCAGGCAGCAGTTATGAGCATTCCAGTTAGTTACTGTGTATACCCACCAGCAGTTGTTAGAGTAAAAACTTTTTTCCCTTATAGCTGCCATCAGAATATATGTGTTGCAATATCTCATTGTGATGTTAATTTATATTTTTCAAATGATTAACAATGTTGAGCATGTTTTTGATTGCAGTTGACCATCTTTATATTTTTGGCTAAATGTGTTTTTAAATTGTTTTTACCTGTCTTAAAAAGAAACTTCATTTTTCAGAGCAGTTTTAGTTCCACAGAAAAATTGAGTGGTGATATCCCATATACTTCCAGTTTCTACTGATGCATAACCTCCCCCTACCAGAGTACAGTACATTGTTACAATTAATAAACCTACACTGAGACATCATTATTACCCAGAGTCCATAGTTTAAGTTAAGGTAGTATCATACTGAGTAATTTCAGTGAACTAAACAATCTTCTGTGCTCCACCTCTTCATTTCTGTCCTCTTTCCTCTTGACAGCTGCTGATAGATAGATAGATAGATAGATAGATAGATAGATAGTTTTTTTTTTTTTACAGTTTCCAGTTTTGCCTTTCCCAGAGTGTTAAATCATACAGTATGCAATCTTTTCAGACTGACTTCTTTCCTTTAACACTTACGTATGTTTTCTGCAAGTCTTTTCCTGGCTTGATATATATCATTTCATTTTTATCTATTTCTTTTCTTTTCTTTTCTTTTTTTACTAAGTTTTGAGGTAGTTCTTCTTGTTCTGGAGTAAAGTCTTTTATTGCGTTCAGTATATGAGCCACGCATATTTTCTACCAGTCTATAACATGTCTTTTCGTTCTCTTGTATTTTGTTGAGCAAAAGTTTTTAATTTTGTCAAGGCCCACTTCATTAATTTTTCTTTCATGGATCATGCTTTTGATTCTGTACCAAATAGTATTTTTGCTTAACCCAAGAGTTATTTTTCTATTTTTCTAGTAACTTTAAGGTTTTAAGCTTTATATTTAGGTCTGTGATTCATTTTGAGTTAATTTTTAAATAAGGCATATAGTATGTTTGAATTTAGATTTCTTTTTTTTACATGACTAATTGTTCCAGCATATTTGTTGAAGACTTTTCTCTGTTGAATTGACTTTGAACCTTGAGTTGACTGTGTTTGTGTAATTTTTTTCTGAATTTGCTATTTTGTTCCATTGATAATTGTGCCTATCTTTCTGCAAATACTATACTGTTTTGATTATTGTAACTTTATTGGAAGTCTCTAATTCAAGTACTCTGATTCCTGCATTTTCCTTTTTCTGATTCTGACCTCCTTTAAAATTGTTTTGATTATTTTATTCCCATTTTTGTCAATATATACACAAGTGCCTGCTAGGCTTTTGCATGAGGTTTTGTTTATTTTATAGAACAGTTTGAGAATAAATGACATACCAACAATTCCGAGTTTTAATCTATTAACCTAACTTTCTACTTTTAGAAAATTTGTCTTGATTTCTTCATTGGTGTTTAATTGTTTTAAACTTAAGCACAAGTTTTTAGAGAATTGTAAACCAAGTATTTCATGATTTTTTGGTGCTAATATAAATGATACTTTCCTGGTTTCCATTTGTTCCTGTTTTGCATGTAAGTTTTCAAGGTACTTTTTGTTTTTGTTTTGTTTTGTTTTGGCTTTGAACTTTTGTGTGACTTTCTGAAAGTATTAGTTCTAGGAGCTTTGTTTGTAGTTAGTTGTCTGTGTGCATGTTCTCCTTTCCAGTCTGTACTTTTAATCTGATTTTCTTACTTTATTGATCTTGCTAAAACTTTCAGTGTGATGCTGAATAGAAACAATAAGATTTTTAAAAAATGTTCTATATTACTACTTTTTATTTGGAATGTATTCACCAGCAATTCTTCTCCATGGCAAGCCTAAAAACTCCTTATACTAGAAATACAGATTATGAAATCACTATGCAACCTTTTATGCTTGCATAATTGTATGTATATACTCACACATTTTTTTGTGTGTATATACGTATGTGAATTGAATTGTGCCATTTTGTTTATTCAGCAGTTGTTGCGCTCTTTTGTTTAATATCTATAGGCCCTGATGACAAACCTGTGTGATTTCTCATCCACAATCCTAAAAACAAATATATGTTATAATTAAAGGAAGTTTTATACCTGATTTTTTTTTCAAATTTATAAGTATTTGTGGATAAACTGGTACAAAAATAGGTCTAGAGCCTGTTCTTGAAAGCTCAGGGAAACCTCCTTTGCTATCCCCTGGTCTTCCAACAAGACTGTAAATGAAGGGTTCACACATGGTAGAAACAATAGCATTTGGCTAACATAATGAACTAATCAAGATATCTCAAGCAAGAATGCCACATAAAACAAACACAAGGGGAAAGAGAGTAATAGACTTTTATAGCACTGACTTGAATCTATTAGGTTTCTGAAGTTGATGGAATTTTAAAACTGTATCATTGCAAAAGTGGTATGCATTGGTTCTAATAGTCATTGCTGAATACTACTTACTTCAAGAGTTAAAATTAAATTCCACAAATCAAATCTTTGGTTTCAGTTATTTTAAGTACTCACCTAAACCACCTTGAAATTGCGGATATCTGATCACCATAGGTCAAATATTTATGTCCTCATCCTAAGTCTGCATCAGTGGTTTTGTAGCAAAGGGCAGATCCACCTCTGAGAAGACATTTGAAAATGTTTCAGAGAGTTTTTTGAGGTTGTATTTCTAATTTGCGGAGAGCTTTGTTTATCATGAAGGTATGTTAAACTTGTCAAATGCCTTTTCTGCATCTGTTTTTCTTCATGGTATAGTTTTTCTTAGTCTGTTGATGAGGTAAATTATGCTGATTGATATTTGAATGTTGAACCAGCCTTGCATTCCTGGCATAAACTGTATGTGTTTGTGGTATATTTACCTTTTGTGATACTGCTTTCTTGGATGTACTCATATTTTGTAAAGGAATTTTAGTTACATGTTCACCTGGGAATATTGTTATCTGATTTTAGTATCAGGGTAATGTCAGCCTCATAAAATGCAGTGAAATTTTATGTACATGGAAGATGCCATGTAGAATTGGTATTGTTTCTTTGGTAGACCTTTCTAGTTTAATTTCTTTAATGGATATATGATTATTTCGGTTACTATATCTTCCTGAGTGAGCTTTGGTAGTTTGTGACTTTCAAGAATATTTTCCATTTTATTTAATCTGTAGGCTTTACAGGCATACAGTTGCTCATATTATTTTCTTATGAGCCTTATAATACCTGTATTATATCTTAATTATGTGTAATTACGAGTCTTATTCTACCTCTTAAGATCTATAATAGTTAACACTCTTTTATTCCTGATACTGGTAGTAATTTATTTTTTTTTTCAGTTGGCCTTATTAGCTTTTAATTTTACTGGTCTTTTTTTGTTTAGAAGCAGCTTTCAGTCTCACTGATGTTTTTTTTTCCTTGCCTATTTTCATTGCTTTCTGATCTGTTATTTGCTTTCTTGTACTTTGATTTCTCATTATTTTTAAGGTTGATGTTTATAATGTTGATTTGAATTTTTTCTAAAATGAGTTCTTTAATGCTATAAATTTCCTATTCTAGAGACATTTTTAGATGTACATCACAAGTTTTAATATATTTTATTTTCATATTCTTTCAGTACAAAATGTGTTCTGATTTCTCTTGTGACCAACTATGACAAGTTGTTTTAGAAGTATGTTTAATTTTTAGATTTAGAGGAATTTTCCAGATCTCCTGTCTATTCTCTTCTGGGTTAATCCTATTATATCAGAGAATGTACTTTGTATGGTTTCCATTCTTTTAAATTTTGTCTGAGTTTATTTTATGATCCAGAATATGAACTGTCTTGGTGATTCTTCTTCTTTTTAAAAAGTAAGCTCTTGTTTTCTCTCTAATGTTAGGTGGAATGTTCTATTAATATTGGTTTGGTTTAATTAGTTGATAGTATAATTCAGGCATTTGCTATTTTTCTGTCTACTTATTCTGTCAGTGATTGAGAGAGGAATGAAGCTTCTATATATAATTGCACATTTGTCTGTTTTCTTTTAGTTTTTTTTTATTAAAGTACTTTTATCGTTGTGTAATGTGCCATTTGTCTGACAGTGTTTTGTGGTACATATTCTTTTTAAATCAATCATTACATTTATGTTGGATTTCTTATACACTACATAGAATTTGTTCTTGGTTTTTAATCTAACTTAGCTGGTTCTTATAATTGATATATTTAGATCATTTGTATTTTATGAAATTACTGATACTGTTGAAGTAAGATCTCTGTTTTTCAGGTCTATGTTTTCTGTTTATTCTCCACGTTCTTGTGTTCTGTCTTTACTGCCTTATTTTGGATTGAGTCTTTTTAAGTGTTTTCATTTAATTTCTATTTAACTTCTGTTTGTATTTAACTTTTTGTTAGCTTTCTTTTTTTTTTTTTTTTTTTTTTTTTTTTTTTTTTTTTTTTTTTTTTTTTTTTTTTTTTTTTTTTTTTTTTTTTTTTTTTTTTTTTTTTTTTTTTTTTTTTTTTCATTTTTGGTGGTATTCTAGTAAATATACCTACACTTTAACAGCCTACTTCAAGTTATTATTTTGCCAAGAGTGCTGGGATTGTAGGTGTGTGCCACCATATCTGGTTGTGAATTTTATTATTAAAACATCTATTTTACTGCCTTTCTTTTTGCCCAAAACATTTGTATTCCATTGATAGACACATGTATCTATGGATACTAATTCATAAACATAATGAAGTTGAAATTTTTATAAGGAGACTATATGCCCTTATTATTTTTCTGTAAAACACATAACTTTACAAAGTACATACAATTTTTGTGCAGAACTATTTGGAATGTTATATTGCAGCATCAATGTGTAGACATTGTAGATTGAACCTCAGTGTTCTGCATTTTATTAATGTTTTTGTCTAAAATATCTGTATTAGTCAGATTTCTCATTGCTAGATATAATAAAAGTTTAGCTCATTGTTTGAGGTGGTTTAGTCCGTATTCAGCTGGCTCCGACAAAGAAGCATCCTGGCAGAAGGGCTTCATGGAGCTCCTAGAAGTATGCTTTTCTGACCTGTTACCTCCCACCACATAACTTTTTTGGTTTTTTCAGACAGGGTCTTGCTAGTGCAGGCTGGCCTTGAACTCACCATGTAGCTCAGACTGGCCTTGAACTTGGGCGATCCTCCTGCCTTAGCCTCTCAGGTGCTGACAGGTGTGCACCACCATGTCTGACTTATTAGGCCTTTCTTAATCCAGTGAAATATATTTCATCTTTATATATAATAGTATTTGGGTCTTTAGTTCCAATTTAGGATCTGTCATGCCCCTTTTTTAAATTCTATGTCAGATTTGTGGTTTACAGTAGGAGAATTGAGTTACAAAAATGTCAGAGTTGAGTCCATCTTGAAGTAGCTTACGTTTAGCTGTCTTTCTAATTTTTGCAAATTTTCTTTCTAAGGTGCTCTGTGGATGTGTATAGTTCTAAACCCCCACTGCAAGTTAGAGCAGAAGGCCAGCTGGCTAAAGCAGCTGAAAAAGTGGAACAGTGTTGATGTCTGTCCATGGGAAGATGGAAATCATGGCAGTGAATTACCCAACCTAACCAATGCTCTGCCTCAGGGTGCAAATGCCAACCAAGGTGAGTCCAAAGTAATGTCCTGCTCAGCTTGTCTGTGCTTCATCCTGCATGTGTTTATAATGGTAACTTAAAATAATGTATGGGAAAGTGATTTTATATACTTCACAACCTGCTGTAACTCAAAGACTTAGTATGTTTTGATTGTGAATGTGTGTATGTGTTTTAATACTACCTGAGGCCTTTTTGTACTTTCAAAAGTATTTTCAGAATACAGATAGCTATAACCCTAATGCATTAGTTAGTATGTATTAAAATAGTCCATTAATGATTTAATTTGAAATTCAGAGAGTAGGGTGGCAGTATATTACCTTGTTAAGAAACAAAAAAAAAGCACAGAGAAGCTTGTGGTGCTCTGAGTACATATCTGCTGGTTGGTTTATATTCGGGCCACCCTGTAATTAGTTTAAAGTTCTTAGGTGTAAAATACAGCAAGGAAATTTTTAATGGCCAGACTGAGGGGCATGGTATGATGTTGGCATCTGGACTGGGAAAATTTTGCATTGGGAAGGATTATCTAGTATACTTGTCCTCACCTTCGTATGGTAGGCCTGTCGTGCCCTCCAATTTCAGGGACAATTAAAAAAATGCTGCCAGAATACATTCCCAGAAGAACCTCTTTTTTGCCATTTCTATCTTATTTTTTCAACTTCTCCTCTATTGGATTCATCCGTTCTCATCCCTCCTATCTTTAAACAGTTCTTCCTTAGCCTCAGTTTACCTTGATAGCTACTGCAGAATTTTCTGCCCTTTCAGAACCAAATTCTTCACTGATAAACCTTTGCAAAAAATTGCATTCATTAATTCATACCACAGTGTTTGTATGAGTTTATTCCCTCCTCCTTTTTGAGAAAGTTTGAAAGACTTTAAAGTCATAATAGAAGCAAAGTGGGAACTTAATGACATTAGAAGAATACAGAATTAGAAGAATGAAGACTACATCATTCGGGTATGACTGGCCACATAAGGAGCTGGCATTGTGATGAGTTCTAATGTGATGTTAGCATAAGCTACTTTGGTCTCTACAAAGAAAGAAAATGATGCATATTATTTCACAGGGTCTTGTCCAATCAAAAAGAAGTTTTAGGACTTGAGAAAGATGAGTGTCTAGCTTTGCTTTCCATAGAGATGTATGCCTTGAGAATTTGGTACTGCATTTGAAATCTGTCCTGTCTTTATTGCTAAGTAAATGAGCTCCTCCCATCCATTACTTTTTTCCAGATGCTTAGAGTTTTCAAGTTTAGCTGTTGGACATTTATTCTCTTCATTGCTAGGAAAGGTATGCTGACATCTGTATAGGCAATTGTTAATTCCCTTCTATTTTTATACTTGGAGGTCTCTGTGTTTTGCTTCCCACTGCTTTTTTGGGACTGCCACTATAATATTTTATACTATTCTTTTTGATTTCCATTTATTATGTTACCCGTGGTTAAACATGAATATTTATTTCATAGGCCTTAGAAAGCTGGTAAGAAGTGATCCAGCCTCCAGACACCACAGTTCATTTCACTCATGATTTGGCCTAGGTGGTTTTCAAAGGCAGTATTTATAACTCTTGTGCCTAAAGGCAGCAGGGCACCTGCTTTTCGCAGAATACCCACATCCTCCTGAGGGACTGTCAGAGCGGGGTCTGGCGCTCCAGCTCTTCCTCTGCAGTGCTGTCTTTTCTAGGGCAGAGCCATTGTGGCCACTGGACTCCAGCAGCATGCCACTGTAACTGAGCTGCAGGGCATGTGGCTAGGCCACGGGCAGGACTTCATGTATTTATACAGTAGAGGGAGCAGGAAGGGCTCATGAGGCCATGTCTTTGCTGAGGTAATTTTTAGAATTCATGAACAATCCATTAGAATCCATAAACTGTAAAAGAGTACTTTGTTGACATTCCAAATTGTAATATACCAAATAAACCAATTTTTAATTAGTTTTTAAAAACTAAAAATTTTGCGCTTTTTACTTCTCTAAATTTCCCATTTGCTTTTACATATATTTTATTTAAAATTTTTGTAAAAACTTTAGTATTTATCATTCAAAAGACTGGATCAAGATAGCCTGTTTTTCTTTTTTCAGTTTTACTACAAAAATTGAATAACCACATATATCCAAGGTAAAGACTGACCATAAATTTTATACTTCATCAAACTAGATTTTCAACTGTGTATCTTTTGAATCACTTTTATGTATGTAATCAATTTTTCTGTGTTTTTCAGGCAATGATAGGACTTTTTAGCCTTCATTTTCATTTAAATATCGTTTCATGAGAATCTAGCTTTGGGGTTTTTGTTTTTGTTTTGTTCTTGCTTTTTGTTATTGTTGTGGTTGTTACCATTGGTTTTATTGGTGTCAGAGAGCTAACTAATGTTGAAAGCCTGGTGTGTGTCCTCTACGTCTTACCCTGTTCCCACAGTCACACACAAACATGCAAACAGTTGAGCTTTTTATTTTTAGTTTTTAATGAAATCAGATTCTACAGCTTGCTTTTATTAGGAGTACCAGAGATAGTGAGCCAAATCAACTGGTAGACCTCCAGCTCATTCTTTTATTGCATACATAATACTAAGTTGCTATGTTAAAGTCTTTATTTAGTTTTACATTCTATTTCTATGATATGAGCTAAACTGAATGAAATGACAAAGCTACTTAAAAATATGAAACTTACACCGTACAACATTTGGTTGATTGACTATGAGAAGTCATAGAACTAGTTTCTTTCTAGGTCTGGGCATATTTATTTTGCCTAGCAAAAAGCCCTAATAACTTCAAAAGGCAACTAAAGGTAGGGTCCACCCTTCCTGTTTTGCAGCATGCCAGCAAGGAGTCAGAAGGGAGAGGCCATAATAGAGGTACCATTAAGTTTATGCTTTTTGTTGACCTGAGACTAAACTGCAGTGATTTTCTGTTAAAGACATTTCTGAAGCCTCTCTGAACAGCTGGATTAGCTGAATTTGGAGTAAGGGTTTCTGTGTATTCACCCCATCTCCACTGCTCGGCTGGAGCCTTGCAAGTCACTTTACTTCCCTCACTGTTCAGTTCTGCCACTGAACAAAGAGGCTGGACGAGATAAGTCCTCCAGTCTCCTCTCAGCTCAAAGTTCTTTGATTATTATTATTTTTTAAATGTTTTCTCTCATGTCTGTGCTAAGCCAAATGTCAGGGACAGGGACGTGAAAGTTTATCATAAAGAAGCTTCAGGTTTTTCTTCTCATTTAGTTGAATCTGAGAACAGCGAAGGGCTTTATTTGAGCTAAGTTAAATACGCATAAATACAAATAGTTTGTTACCCTGAATTCCAGTTGAGGCTTGCTAAGGCTTGCACCACAGTTGAAGGTAAGTTTGGAGTGGGGACCCACAGGGTGGGCATATAGATAGAATCTTTAGAAACTGAATAGTCCCAGGAGCCAAGGTGAGAATATCCTTTATTCCCCAAACATTTCTTTTCTCCGTCAGGTCCTGAAACTTGAACCCTCTTCGGAGTGTATGCTTCTGCTCTTTTGTGATGCCCCGGCATACACTATGCTGGGGACATCACACCAGTCATGGAACCTGCCCAGGAGTCAGGAGGCAGCCTATAGGGGCAAGGTAAGTGCGCTGGTTTGTTTTGTAGCTATGTTGTGTGGCTTTGTGAAATGTTAAATATATGCATTTATGCCCTTTGGGATATAAAGCAGCATTTAATCATTATATCCCAAGAAGCATAATAGTTTTAATTGTGCAAAACCGCACAATATAGTTAAAAAATACAACCAAAAGCACAACCCTTATGCATATTTTTAAAGTCTGACTGCATCTTCCTGAAAGGTTCCATGGCTGGTGTCGCATCTCTTGCATAGTGTTTGTGAGAGCTGTTGATCCCATCAGGGGCAGCCCACCACAGCACCTCAGAAGTGGGGAGCAGTGAGTTGTCATGTGATTTTGTGCCGAGTGCCTCTTTGAGTGTATTTGGCATGGAAACTAGACTTGACAATTCTTTTCGCAGGATGCCTTTAACCTTAGCTTTAATGGCTGCAGAATGTTTGTGTTTGATAAAGCAAGTGAGTGAGTGAATGGCGGCTCTTTGGGCTGACTTGCCTCTTACTATTTAGGACGTGAGAATATTCAGCCTTCACCCTTCTGCTTAGGGGGTGCAGGACAATGTGTGTGGGTGTGTTCATGAACATCTGGCCACAGAATGGTATGACTGATTTATTCACATGTGAATAATAGCTGACACGGCTTTCTGAATTGTGGAAAAAACAGATTCATCGAACAGGCCACATCGGACAGTGTTCACTCGAGCCATCGAAGCATGCGATCTCCACTGGCAGGATAGCCACTTGCAGCACATTATCAGCAGTGACCTATACACCAACTACTGTTACCATGACGACACTGAAAACTCCCTCTTTGACTCTCGCGGGTGGCCCCTCTGGCATGGTAAGTGGCCAAACCGGAAAGACATTTCCATGACTTACTTCTTTGTTTAGTTTCTATAGCATTATTGGAGTGGGAGGTAGAGAATTAAGGGATTCAATGGGAGATGGATGAATGCTTGGCAATAGGAGCTGAGTTTTTTCATTCAAATCCAAGTTCAGAAATGGTTTCTCATGTCTTTTTAATAGTATTTTGGGAGAAACATCTTACTATCAAATCCCGTTTTTACAGATATATCTGACAGTGGCACCTTTACCCCTTGGCTTTCTTTTTCAGAACATGTTCCTACAGCCTGTGCAAGAGTGGATGCATTACGGTCTCACGGGTACCCCAGAGAAGCACTGCGACTAGCAATAGCTATTGTTAACACGTTAAGACGACAGCAACAAAAACAGTTGGAAATGTTCCGGACTCAAAAAAAAGGTGAATGCAAAGGGAGTTTTTTCCCAGTGGAATGGGACTCTTCGTGATGACATCACTAGGTTTTGTCTTCTTTCAGGAGAGGTGACTTTTAAAATGAGAGCCTCACAATTGGCTCTACTTACCATTCTTTTGAAGATACTTGATAACTGATGTGTAAGAAAATTTAAGCACTTTTATTTTTGGTTAAGTGTTGTAAGAAAATATTTTGACAAAAACCTCTTAGGGGGCTGGAAGTATCGCTCAGTGGTAGAGTGCTTGCAAGGCCTTGGATACACGCCTCAGCATTGAGGGAAAAGATCTTAGACTAATTCTTTTTAAAAAGAGTTTTTTTAATTGAATAACAAATATTTCTGGGTCATCTAACAAGCTAGTCAAATACCTTATTTTGTGAAAGTGCATCTGAAATCTGGCAGGACTGTGGGGATAGACTTTGTCTGCTTGAATCCCAGGAATAGGTCTCAGCTTGGTAGGCTTAGGCAATGACTTGACTTCTCTATGAGTTAGATGCCTCTTCTGTGGAATAGGGCTCAGCAAAGGACCTGTCTCTATAGAGTTATTGAGATGCTTGAACTAATTTCAAAAAAAAAAACCTAAAAACAAGACCTGGCATTTAGAGTGGTAAGCACTCTTAAAACTTTTTAGCTGTAATAATTTGTATATCAGGGCATACTTGTTTAGTGACTAGAACAGAATTCCTGGATTTTTTGAGTTGTGCAAGTGGTATTTTGTGAGCTATTGGCTGACCGAGTATATTTAACTCTTTTCTCAGTTTGTTAATCTTTTTAATTTTGAGTAAGTACCATAATAGTAATCACAAAAGGTTATATTTCATGCTTGAGGTCCTGCTCAGATAATGAAATGTATATGCTTTTTCTAATCTATGTATTTATTGTTCCCTCCATAGTTACACATTTAGCTTTATGTATCTTTGGTCAGTTCATTTCATTTTTACTTTGTAATTTTATTTTTTATTAAGAAGGCTAGTTTTAATTGCTATTTGACTTTTGTGTTTTGGTTTTTGTTCGTTTTAGTCATATTTTGATTTTCAAGCCTTGGATTATTATATACAATCTTGAGTTTAAATTATTAAAAGTTGTTGAAATAGGCTGGACATTGGAGTGACTGTTTGTTGGAACTTTTAATGACTCGTGTGTTGGAAGTATTATGAATGCTAACAAGCACTATCATTTATATAGTGAAAAACATTCCAGTGTTACAGTTTGAGCCAAAGAAGGGGAAGCTCAGATGGGATCGGAATGTAAATAGCCCTGATATGTGATTACTTTGTACAGTTCTGCATGTTCAGTTCTTCACATCATCAATGGTGCTTGCAAAATATGTTGCTAGACCTCTTGGAAAATTTTTCTGAAATCCTTTGTTCCTAAATGCACACAATCTTTTGCAAAAGGCATTTACTTTTAAATGGCATAAAGGATAATATTCAGGCTCAGAGAGAGTAGAACACTTTTGTAATACTACAGAAAGAACTGGCTCATATTGATCCTCTGCTTTTTAAAAATCATTGTCACGGATTTTTACAAAAAGTTCATTTTAAAAATTGTTTAGTAAAAACGTTGCAGTATCTAAGAAAGGTTATTAGTTCATTTACGTAAGTTAGAATGCATGTTAGGCTAGATTTCTTTCATTATCTCTGAAACAGTTCTGTAACCTAGGTCTGCATCTAATTATCATTAGACTCATTTTTCTTTTATCCTGTAAGCAGTGAAAACTTTCACTTAAGTATTACTTAATACTTATTAAGTAATAATCACTTAAGTATTAATACTTATTCTTAAGTATTACTAGGATTGTATATCTATACCTACATCTTTCCCTGTGTTGTTATTGTTTGTCTGTATTTAAAGAGTAGGCTTTTTGTAGCTGTTCTTAATCCAGAGTGTCATAGCAGTTATTTATTAATGGGCCAGGATTAGCAAATACAGTACCTCAACACTTGTGATACTATTTACCATGATTTGTCAGCTTCTTGATTCTGAAAACACCGTCCTCCTTTTTTGATTTGTTTCTCGCATGTCCTCAGTTCCCCTAACCATCTACATGTTTTTATTTTTACCAAACATAGATACTTGGCTTTTCCCAAGAGTAATGCTCATGTTTGTTTATTTAATGCTAATTATATATATGAAAGCCAGTGACAGTAACCAAAGGGACAGATCTTTCCAAGGATTTTAGGGCCCAAATTAAATACATTTTCATACATTGTGTCAAGCCATTTTTTATTTTTATGTAGTAATAGTTAATAGTTCAAACCAGGAGACTTTTGCAGAAATGTTGAATTCATGGAGCAACTCTTTGACTGTTTAGAAGTCAATATTTCCTTATATAATTTTTTGTATATATACATTTCATTATATTTTCCTTTAAGAAGGAACTACTACTATTTTAGTAAACACCTAAATATAAATAATACTTTTCAACAGTGGAAACATGTATCTTTAAAGTTTTGCAACTTTTTTCCTCAATACTCTTAACTTAAAAGCAGTAACATTTAGTGAAAAAAATGAAACTACTGTATTTCCTCTGAATACTGTCTTTTGCTGTTATTCACCTTTTTGTAAAGACCCTGCCTCAAATGACTTACAGCAGATCCATAGTAAGGAAGACTTTTATAGAAAGTGATAGGGAAAGACATGGTAGCACATGCCTGTAATCCCAGCACTCAGAAGGCTGAGGCAGGAAAATCACCATGAGTTCCAGGCCAACCTGGGCCACATAGTGAGTTTGAGGCCAGCCTGGACTATATAGGGAGACCCCTAAAACAAGCAAACAAACCAAAAAGAAAGTAATGTAGGGGTAATCCATTTATACTCATGTGAGAGTCCAAGTCTGAGTTGGGCTGTTCTGCCCTGGGTCCTCGGTTTAGATGAGACAATGAGTACAGATTCCTAAAGATGGCTTCCTGATTCATCCGGTTGATAGTTCGAGGGGGTCTTCTTTATCATCTCCAGTGCTACACCTAAGGAAGCAGGAGTAATTGTCCCTAGCTTCTCAGAAGAAAATATGGAATTTATAATAGTGTGAGTGGTGATACCAACTTAACATACTGGACACATGAATTAAACCACTATCTGAAAGCTGTTCTGGGAATTTAGTGCCACTGATACTGATGTACAGATGAACCTTTGGAACTCATAATTGTTCACAAGTTGGGGATTTTGGCAGCTTTTGATTGGTTAATTTTTCTTTAGTTGAAGGGGAATGAACGTTCATTTGAATTCAGAACTAATTTATCAGGATACTTACTGAGCGGCAAAGCATGCCCTACCCCTACTTCTCATCTCTCCTCTCCCTTCTGCTCCCATCTCTCAATCCCCTTTCCTTACACAGAGCTCCCCCACAAAAGCATCACCTCCATAACCAATCTGGAAGGCTGGGTCGGACACCCCCTGGACCCCGTAGGTACTCTCTTCAGCAGCCTTATGGAAGCCTGCCACACTGAGGATGAAAGCTTCCCTGGCTTTTCAGATTTCGCAGGTAAAGCCTCTGATGTTTGTCTGATTTTCTTTTCTTTTCTTTTTCTACACCTTGAGTGGCATTAGTCTTCATTTTTCTTAGCACTGTGTTTTATGAAGCCATGTGGTTAACAGTCTCGTGGTCAGCAACAGAGCAGAGAAATAGCATATCCGTGCTTTCCAGTTAGGGTTCCACAGACTGGAAAAGTCAGTGCAACAGCTAACAGCGTGTGTAAAAACCTCAAAAGTATTTATCCTCTTACCATTAGGGACTCTACATCTAAGAATGTATCTGTATTTATGACATTTTTCCAACATAGAGATTAAAAAAATAAAGATGGACATCGTAGAATTTAGAACTAGAAAATGTAATTTAGTTGCTTTTTAAATTGGTCTTGCATTAAAAGTGATTTAAATATTTTAAGTCTACTTTAAGAGGAGCATTAAATGCCATTTCAAACAGTTTTACATCACACATTCCTTTAAATGGTATTTTGAGATTTCCCTTTCACACTTTGAGAATTAAGAAATCATCCTCCCCAGAGAAGACCACAGGAGCGATGGCAAGGTCAGGCAGGAGGCAAGCGTGCCTGTGGTGACTTTCAGGGCAGGTGAACCAAAAAGCACCTTGACACTGAATTACATTGTTATATTCTCTCCTGTTTTCTGTATAAATTTCAACATTGTAACTAAAGTATGGAATCCATTTTTTAAATGTCAATCTTTAACATATTAGCAGTTATAGTCATACAGATTTACTGTTGTTTTATTAAACTCTTTCCTCACTACTAAGGGTTCTTAGTATCATTCCTTTTAGAATTTAGTTTTCTTTGATGATTCATTTTCAGTGGGAGAAAAATACTTCTAATATGCTCTCTTCTAAAGCATACACATTTAATCATCCATGGTCACTTTTAAAGATACTGGCAAAGTATGCACTTTAACCTGAAATACATGCTTTCTCTGAATTAAGTCAATAATTCATACTAGTCCTAGGTAGAACAAATATTTATACCTATGTAAGTACCTACGAAAGCAGATTAGCTCGGATTTCTTTTGTGTCATTTTACAGAAAGTATGGGACAGTGCAAGTCTCTGGAATACCAGCACCTACCTGCACACAAATTCTTAGAAGAAGGAGAATCCTACTTAACGCTGGCTGTGGAAGTGGCCTTGATAGGGCTGGGGCAGCAGCGGATTATGCCAGATGGGCTGTACACCCAGGAGAAAGTTTGCCGGAATGAGGAGCAGCTCATTTCTAAGCTTCAGGAAATTGAATTGGATGACACACTGGTGAAAATTTTTCGCAAGCAAGCAGTCTTCCTATTAGAAGGTAGTTTGATGAAAAAGTTTTCCACTTAGCCAATTTGATTTAGGTGCTCATCCTTATATATTGAGAGTACTGTATAAATGCATTTAACATGGTAGTTGTGATGACTGGTATGATCACAGAATGTCAAAGACATGTTCACTGTCTAAAAAAGACAAAGTGTCCCCGAATAAAAATGTATAAATGTTTGGGTTTGTATCACTTGATTAAGCATGTCATACAGGGATAGCCTATTCAAAATCAGTCCCATTTAATGCCATAAACTTAATATTCCTGAGCTAAGTGTAATTTTCATATCTAGTGAGTTGTTGCTGGTGGCCATGTTCCTATTTGCTTGATCAATATAAAGTAGAAATTTGTGGTCACTCTTGCTAATTGTTGGCTGTTACCTGACTTCTGTGTTTTTAATAAGTCATATACATATGTAACAAAGAACTGAAGACTACAGGAGTGAATTTCCATGCTATAATTATGACTTCACAGGATTCATTAGGAATACACCAAGGAAAAAGTTTCAGAGAATCTCAAAGGCCAACTCTTAATTTTCTTTTTATAAGGTCATGATTTAAATGGCCCAACAAATTTTGGCTAATGCTCTTTTTCAGATTTTTTTCCTCAAAAAGGTAAATGAAATCAGTATAGTAACCTAATCTTTATGAAATTGTAGGAGAAGTCCAATTGATAAAATTGCTTCTTTCTCTCAAGTGCATGTGTGTTATTATCATGGGTGTGTGTGTGTGTTTGGCAGACTGATAGTGTGGTGTTTTCATATTTTATCTTGAATTGTTACATGTGGGAAGAGCATTAGAGAAAATAGCATTTTAAAACCTTATTTGTCCAAAGCTTAAAATGTTTTTGAAAGAAAATATTTTCTTCAAATACATTATATATTTGTATGTCTTAGTGATCTTGAGATAAAGCATCTTAATAGCATGCTTTTATTTTGGTAAACATTTTTAATTTTAACTTTTTGAAACTCCTGAAGTTTATTTTGCTTTGTTTTTCTAAACATAAAAAACCTATTTTGGCAAGCTTGAAGAATTACGCTAATTACTTTCCTTTTCTTCAGTTTCCTTCCATGTACTTCTTTTCCATATCTAAGCAATATAGTTAAGCATAAATTTTCTTTAATGCTGTTTGTCACTGGCTGTACTAAATGACTTGATCTCCATTATACTAAAGTTCAGGAAGAGGATATATGGTTTTCAAAGTTGGTAATACCTGTTTATCATTTACCTTTCTAAATACCCCTCCATGTTCATTATTCATGAATATTTTTGAACTTGTCTTAGTCTTTGATCAGTCCATTCATTTCCTCAAACCTTTTTCTGAGTATTCTGCATGAGCAGAGGCCCATGTTTGCACATCTTTGCCTCCTCTCCTTTCCCGGCCCTGCAGGGCTCACCCGGAGCGCGCAGGCAGGACTAGAGGTGGTCTAGTGGCAGGCCCAGGGACCACTTCTATAAACTCCAAAAAGGAAGAGCTTCATATGTAAGCAGGCTGTGGCATGAAGCTCTGCATGCATCTGTACTCCTTGTAAATTGCAGGGTAAATTAGCAGGCCTGGATACAGAAGAAAAGGGGCAGTAACCTGTATTGTTGCTGAGTGTTAATCTTTTCTGGCCACAACATTGGATGAATGGTTGGCATGCTGGAAAAGCACCTCTGGGAGAACTTAGCGCCAGTTGTCAGTTTTTGGTTTTTAGCACTCTGGAGTTCAGGGTTTACTCCAGTTATTAGTCCACACCTAATTCTGTAATACCTGGCAGAAATGTTTGTTGGGAGGTGTCATAGAGAAGTGTAATTATGTATCCTAGCCTTGCATGAATAGTGCAAAAAATGTAACTTAAGGGCTTGACAGGGAAACATTGAAAGAAAACGGAGGAGAAATGAAAAATATGGATAAACTGCAAATATCCCACGATTATTCCTTAAGTAAAATAGAATTAGTGTCTTAGCTCTGACTGCATTAACAGATACCACAGACTGGGCAGCTTACGTGACAGACATTTATTTCTCTAGTATGGGAGGCTGGGAAGTCCAAGCTGAGGGTGCTGGCCAGTTTCCTTCTGAAGAGGGCTCTCTTCTTTGCTTGAAAACAGCCTTCTTCTCCCTGTATCCTCACATGACAGAGGCAAACTGAGCGAGCTGTCTGGATCTCTTCTTAGAAAGACACTATTCCTGTTGGATTTTCCCCTACTCTTAGGACTTCGTTTAACTTTAATTATTGTTGTAAAATCTCTGTCACATTGGGGTTTGGGATCTCAACATACGAATTTGGGAGACACATACACATGTAGTCCATGACAGTAACTTAAACACTGTGGCCTTGTTATATGAACTAAAGGTGCAAATGTGATGCTGTATCTACTTTTGAGGTGTATCAGATCACCTAGAACACTTAAAAATATCTTAAAATGATTAATAGAGGTGGTAAAATTCAAAATTTAGGGAGGGTGTTAGTTTGTCGAGGTGAAAAATTAGTTGTTTATGTGATTTTTCAAAGTACTTAAATAGTGAATAATTTTAAAGTATTAACCAAAAGTTGCATTAAAAATGTGTTGAAACCATCTAGAATGTGTCATGTTCCTACCGGAGACCCAGTTCAAGTAACCTCCTTACCTTTTTTTTTCTCAGCTGCTTTTCTTGTATTCTAAACTCTTCACCAGACTGATTTTTCTCCTGAAAAACAAATGTATTATTATATCATCTGAGCAGTAGTGTCATGGTCCATAATTCTAGAAATCACGAACCAGTTGTTACCCAAAGGTAACATGGAAACTAACTTATTAAAACTTTACAGTAACTACACCTCAGAGTACCTAAGTACAGAGTGGTTGGACTGACCATTATGGTTTCCTTTCAAAATTTATTTTAATACTGTTTTGCTCTCTCCAGGTGACATTCAGGGAACACACAGGGAAAGTCAGCCCTGTCTGTCAGAATTTACTAAGAAATAAATTTTGATGGCTGAAATATAATTTTGTTTTTAAAATTGGCCTCTTGGAGCCCTCAAAATAGTAGATTTCCAGTTATACTTACTTTTTTCTTTTGCTTATTGTATCAGTGGGTGGCTTTTTATTAATCACATTGTGGAGTTGGTGTCTATTCGTGCTCATCAGAAGCAGTAGCATATAAAGTTTGCTTTGAGAGCCATGGCTCGAGGTTCTCCCTCACCTCTGCCCTGACGCAGAGCACCCTGTTCAGGAAAGCTGGGATGTCTGCACCCCTGTGAGTGCCTGAGTCCAGGGCACGTTCCACAGTTAGGCTGCGGAGGCCTCTGAGTTTGCAAGTTCTCATGCTTATTTGTGACACACAGCGAGAGAGGTCACACTCCTCTCTTTGAGGCCCTTGGTCCTGTGGTTCTCATTTTAGCTTGGCACAATGTAGGGGGTGTTCATGGCATCAGGTCTCTGTGGGGCACTGTACCCTGTAGAACCTTGACTAAGAATTTCATTCCTTTCTACATATCACTTAGGTTGAACTTTTAACTAGATTAGCTTGTGTATGTTATAGCTTTACATAAAAATTTTAAAATATACTTTATAGGAAGTATTAGTTCACTTCTTAGGAATGTAAACTGTGTATGCTCTCTTCCCACAGCCGGACCATATAGTGGTTTAGGCGAAATAATCCATCGGGAGAGTGTTCCAATGCACACATTTGCCAAGTATCTCTTCACTTCTCTCCTACCTCATGATGCTGAATTGGCATACAGAATTGCACTGAGAGCAATGCGGTACGTATTCCCAGCCCAGCTGGGCAGAGGCGAGCCAGGGTTCCCACTGGGCAAAGGCTGCTAACCAACTTCACATCCGTTCATGTTTCTTGTAGGCAGCAGAAAAGCTAAACATATTTATTTATGCTTCTTGGCTTGTTGTGGAGGTGATTTGTTGCTTTCATTTTGTTTTAAAATAAGTGAGGAATTTATACTTGACTGCTGTCACACTAACACTCATCCTGGCTTTTCCCCAATTCTTTTGGCGCTAGAATTTGAGAATGGAGTGCCATTTCAGGCCATTGTAACCATAAGGCAGCTACAAGTGAAGCCTTCCTGAATGATCATTTTGACCAAATTCAAGTTTTGAAACCATGGTAAATAACAAAATTCTTGACTAAATATAATAATCAAGGGAGGCCTTCAATGCCTGCTCTGATTCCGTGTTCCACCAGGAGTGCAGCAAGGCTGCTTTTCTACTGGGAAACATTAGCGACCAGCAGGAAGCCGAGAGAAGACGGGATGTGTAACTGGTGCTGAGAGGATCCATGAGTGTTTCCAGCTCCTCCT
>RJWT010000983.1:0-54107 GCA_004365215.1 Cuniculus paca
CATTCACTCACCAATCAAGACTCACCTCCATTACCATGGTAACAAGTAGTGACTGCTGCTTTTGAAAGTTATTCCCCGTGCTATGACATTTTACCTTCTGTAGCTTCTCTCCTTAGGCAATGCCTGAGCTATTAAAAATTAGCCTAGGATTCCTACTTGATTCTCTTTATATATATTAGTTTATCTAAATAAATATAAAGGTCTACATATATTAATATACAGTACTCATTCAAGTCTTTGTAATTAATCCCCTATGTAGTTTACATTTCTTGACAAAAATCTGCGTGTTTTCAAAAGACAAATCACAGCTAGTATAGGCATTTATTTTAGAGCTTACAACCCCAAAAGATACTTAGTAGTAATTTGAATGTTTCAGAGTGCTTTTATCTTATTGTTTGGTACCAGTGAGAGGTGATCCAAAGTGATAAAGGATGAGGCTTCCACTTATTGAAAATACTTGAATTATTTAGCTTTCCTTATTTTCAGTTTCCCCACCTAACTCAGTGTTGATATAGCAAATTAGTGACATAATTCAAATCACATTTTTGGAAGATACTGAGAGATGTTAACATACTGTCATTAGCTATTTAATTGTAATGATAAGGTCACTTTCCAACTCTAAGTTCAGCTCTATGACAAGAAAAGAACATCGGGGTATTTGCCACCCAATTGTGCATCAGTCTAAATCAAACATTTCCTTCAAAAAGTGAAAATAGACCAGTCTGGCAATTTCCTGGGTTGGGATGGCAAAAAAAACAATCATTTGTCAAAGACACTATTTTATGAGGATTTAACTGGGCACAAATTGAATTTGTGGCTTGGCCAAAGGGAGAAGTGTTCACAAAATATCTCAAAGATAATGATATTCACATTGCCAACAGTAGCAGTTTAAAAATGATAACATTTCACTGGCATATATTTCTAAGAAAATTGTAAATATTGAAGAGACAATGAGCTCAATTTTCCTACTGTATTCATTTTTCCTTTACTGAAAGTCCTGAACTTTCAGAAACGTGTTAACTCTTTCACAGCACCATGTGGGAAATTCTTTCTCTGAAGAATCACATGGCACCCAATAGCAAAACCCTTTGATTTTTTCTTTCTGTTTTAGATTTAAAGCCTGAATGATTCCTTTAAATACTTCATTACAATATTATATTTAGTTAGATTTTAAATGAAGATGTCTTGTCAAAAGCAACATACCCAGATAGGTTCAAGGATTAAAACAGAGCTATTCTTTCTTTAATGTTCATAGATGATATATTCAGTTCACATATGTAGTTTATATATGTTCTCATAAGAAAAATACACACCTTTAAAGATTTTGTTGCTACTTCAATTTAAAAAATGCACATTACTTCAGTCAAAATTGAGCAATATCTTATAATCATCCATGTCAGGTTCAAATGAAGGTTACATAGAGGAATGTCACTCAGAGTGCATTTTAATTTTCCAGAACCTGTTTCTCCTGTTGCTTTATTCTCATGATATTTAGTGACTGGACAATACAATACTTTGAAATAATCCATCACAATTGTGTGTTCCAGGATGTATCTGAAATGCACAGGACACTTCCTAGAAAAAACAAGAGCTGTTTTGTACAGATAGCACCTGACTACATGTCAATTTTGATATGCATCCAACTGGATCCAATAACATTGCCAAATTTCCACTAAACCTGTGAACACTGGTTTTTGTCTTTAAACGAAAAACACAAAATAAAGTTTTTGCTTCATCTCTCTAATGCATGCTGTGAAATGGATGGACCTCAAAAACCTTATGCTGAATGAATAAAAAGCAAATGCAAAGGGCTTCCACGTATAATATAACTCCCTCTAACAAAATGTCCAGAATAAGCAACTCCATAGAGACAAAAAGTAGATTTGTGACTGCTTGAAACTAGGGATGGGAATAACTCTAAATCTATGACACTTTTCTCTATTGCAAAATCTAAGGTCCCTAGGAGTTAGGAGAGTAAGATAAACAAGGAAAGTAGGTTAAGTGTCATGTGAACATGATATGATGTGAAATGACACTTGATATTAGACTTTTTTCTCCAGGAGTCATAGGAGTTAGCAGGGACTGTACCAAATGCTTCATCTTTTAAAGGAAAGGCACCAGTAGTTTCCAAAAAAGAGAGTCTACACCAATGGTGGCAAACCCATGGCACGCATGCTGCAGCCAGCTGTTTGTTATTACTGAAAGGTCTAAAAGGTTTGCCATCACTGGTCTAGACTCAGTTACAAAAGCCAAAAAATGTAGGAGTCATTCTCAATGCCTTCTTTTTTTCTCTCACCCTATAGCCAAGTCCTGGGCATTCTCCCTTTGGAATACAATCCAAACTCAGTCATCTCTTAATAATACCTGTCCTGTCATGGATCTACCATCTTATCTCACAATTAAAGTATTATAATGTCCTCCTGAGATAGCTGGAGACTGCTATGGAGCCCAACATGAAGGATACTCCTGGCCTCTTAATCTGTTACTCATTAATAGCATGATTTGTGTTTTCTTTTTAGTCAGTCAACTACTTAAGTTTGCGATGCTGAAAACCAGTGACTCTGTATTTGGGTCAACAGATGCCTAATGCGTAACTAAAGGCAGAGCAAAACTTGATCTTCACTCTGTGTCTGTATCTTTTATTACCTTAAAACTTTGAGTCAGATCTTTCCTTGGCTCAGGCACATTAACCATTTAGGGAATATCTGTCTAAATCTCGGCCATACAGGTGATTAGCACTAAATTCACACAACTTATCTCAATCTCTCCCACCCCATCAAGGTAAGAGAGTTACAGGGGTATTCAATACCAATGAACAACTAGAAGTCTATTGTCACTCTGTTCTAAACCTATGCTCACCTTGGATTGCAGAGTCTCGCACATCTGATATTGCTTCAAGCAGAAATGATCATGTCAAGGAGACTGAATTGACCCCTGCAAAGACAAGGACTTCTCCAGAGCCATCTTCCAAACACAGAACTGAGACAGCAACCAACAGGTCCTGGCCTACCCTGACAACCCTTTGCGAGGTGGTCTCATTCCTCTGTTAACAGGTCACTCTGATCTTTGCCATCAGAATTGTGTTTTTCTTAGATCCTCGAGCCAAAGCCCCTTCCCTATTTTCTCTTACCTTCTAAGTCTGCCCAATAGATCAACCTGTGGCTCTCACTGACATATCCTGAAATGCTTTTCTGTAATGATATATTAAGAACTTGCCCAGACTGTGTTGAGGCTCCTGTCTCCTTTTAAGTGAGACCTCGCCAGACCCCACATGGTGGTACTTCCAACTTTTCTCCACAAATTTATTCTTTGTTTTTGATTTTGGAGACAGGGTTTCACTATGTAGTTCAGGCTGGTTTTGAGCTTGTAGCAATCCTCCTGACTCAGTCTCCCAACTGCTAGAATTACCAGTATGTGCTACCATGCCCGGGCCTGACTTTATTCTTGATTATCTAGAAAATCTTAAACTTTATTTAGCATTTTATTAAAAGATAGCTTTGGAAAAGAAAATAAAGGCACCTATTTTCTGGGTGAAAATATTTTCATTATATGAATTTTTAAAATTTATGACCAAACTTTAATTAGAAAATTCTATTCATAATATTAAAAACAAAAATCCAATCAAAATGTGGGTGAAAGCTTTAAACAACTACTTCACACTGACAATATCCAATTGCTCAACACATTTCTAAAGCATTACTAGGAGCCAGGCATGTTAGTGGACCCCTGTAATTCCATATTCTAGGGGACTAAGGCAGGAAGATCTCGAGTTGGAGTCTAGCTTAATAAACTTAGTGACTTATTAGAACACAGTCTAAAAATTTAAAACAAAGAAAAGGGGCAGTATGAATGCCTTAGGTTCAATTTCCAATAATGTGAAAAAAAAAGCATCATTAGAGAAATACAACTTAAAACCATTCAGAAATACTACTACATGCCCATCAGCATAATTTATAACAGGAAAAATATTTCCATGTATGCGTATATATATTGCTGTGTAATAAATCATAATAAATTTAACTTCTTAAATACTACACATTTATGATCAAATTTCTGAACGGCAGGTTTTTTAGAGTGGGTGAGTTGGATTTTTTGTCTTCCCACAACTCATTATACTATAGTCAGGTTTCAGTCAGGGCTGGAATATTATCTGAAAGCTAGATATGGATGAGATGTGTCTCTAAACTCACAGTGTATGGTCAGAAATGAGTTCCTCAAAAGACGTTGGAAGAAGGACCTCAGTCGCCTCCAGCTCCTTGAGTGTGAGCCTCTTTAGCAGGCAGCTGGTTTTGTAAAGTCTGCCATCCAATAAGGCAGTGGAAACAGTCTAGAGTAAACTGTACTTGTGATCCTGTCACCTAAACACAGTGGTAGTGACATCTCATCACCTTTGTGCTTTACTGATCAGAAACAAGTTACAGGCCCCACTGCCACTCAGAGGAAGAGGGCTGATTACACAACAACGTGAATACAAGGAAGTAGGGCTCTTTGGAAATCATCTTAGAGCTGCAAACCACAATGTGGTCTGTTAAAGGACTCATATTAGGAGTAGGAATGAACTTCTGCTATGCAATAAAAAGATATACAAGTCAATTAAACTATAGGAAAAAAAAACCTGAGTGGGCGCTTCTCAAAAGAAGACACTTGATAGCCAATAAATATATAAAAATGCTCTACATTATTAGTCATCAAGGAAATTCAAATTAAAACCACAAAGAGATTCTATTACACACCCACCAGAAGGCTAAATTTAAACAACTGACAATACTGACTATTGTCAAAGAAGTGGGGTGACTGGAACTCTCCTTATTACTCGTAGGAGTGTAAAATGGTCCAGCCACACTGGAAAACACTTTGGCAATTTCTAATAAAGTTAAACACACACCTACTCATGACCTAACAGTTCTACTCTTAGGTGTTTCTTTTCTACAAGACAAGAATACATGCATTCATATGCTTGTAAAAATACTTCATTTATAATAGATCCTAACTAAAAAACTCCAAATGTCCAATCATAGATGAATTGTTATGTCAGGAAGGGACTGAGAGGGACTCCAGAGTATGTGGGAATTTTCTGGTTAGTATGGAAACATTCTACATCTGCTGTTGATTACATGGGTGCATGCATACATACATAGTCACTTAAGATTTTTTTTTTGTCACTTAAGATTTTTGTCTTTTGCCATAAGTATATGTTAGCTCAGAAAATTAAAACAACTGCAAAAACATACTTTAATGTGCATTCAAATCATCTAGGTACCTAGGCTGGCATAGGTTTGAGATACTGTACTCTTGTCCAGATTTCAAATGATGCTGAGGCCGCTGGTAATGTAGCAAGTTTAAACAGCAAAGTCTCCAAATCTATGTTTCACAGCTCTGATTACTCTTTCTCTGTAAGGAACATTCTCAAATTCATTGGTATAAAATATCTATTTTATTATATTGTGTTTGCTATCTCAGAAACTCAAACAGTGCAAAATAGGCATTGCTTGTCTTTTCTCCCTGGGGTGCCACAATGTCAAAAGCCTCAGCTAGGAAAAGTTCAAGGCTGAAGCTTGATGGTAGGGTTGTCATTGGTGTGTCTTTGCTCACCTGCTGGTACCTATACCTCAGTGAGGAGGAACAGATCAGGACAACTCCCTGGATGGCCTATAGGAGGACTCTTGCTTCTCTGTAGCCACCAAAGATGTTTTCCATGAAGGCATGTGTCTCTAAATACTAATGGTAAATAACAACCATCAACCAATCAACCAGTGAACCAACCAACCAACTATCCATTTAACCAACCATCCAATCAGCCAAAGAAGCTGTGCTGTCTTTTGTGACCTGGTCTAGAAAGTCAGAAAGTCATAAACTGCCCCAGAGTTGCACACAGGAAACAAAAGATGTTAAGGCTACAGTGCAGAAAAGTATGTGAGATGAGAGACACTGTCATACCTCAGTTTGGAAAGCATTTTTATAGCTCTATTTGGAAAGTGTGATTTTTCCCATGGAGAGAGCCTTAACAAAAGTCCAACCAAGTAACTTAACTGTTCACAATCCTGAGCTGCTTTCTGATTGCATTCTGAATAAATCCTCAAATCTTTTCAGAGTCTATAAAGCCCCATGTGATTGGGTCCCAAGCTACTTTTACACCTTTCTCTATGCTCCAGTGTCATTCATCAGAGAAAAATTATTGAAGTATTTTATGTGAGATAGACTTGTTCTACCCCTCTGTTAGCAGTTTCTCCTCTAATTTTCTTTTTCCTGGTGCATTGATTTTGTTTTAGTTAGAAGTAAGTTTCAGACAGTGGTGACTTTTCCCTCACTTGTCTTTTAGACTTGGACACTAAATCCATGATAAAGTTTCAGTTCCTATTTGTGTGGTGAATGAGCAAATAGCACCATTTATTAGTTATCATATTTTTTTCATTAATTTACTTACTTCCACTTATGAAAAAATTGGTTTATTTTTTGTTATCTTACCAGTAGACAATTTTTCTCTCCAGTTTTCTTAATGTATTAATATCACGACACTGTCTTATTGCATCTTTCTGATGTGTTCTCAATTCAACTATACATCATTGTCACCAGAAGTGCTCACTAAAACTCAGATTTTTGTGTCAAAGTAGAGCATTTCACACTCAGTAGGCTTGGATCTTGTCTGAAAATTTTCATTTTAACCATTGCTCATGTGATGAGGATGTTGATGGCAACTATTTGCAATGTTAAAATATTGTAAGTAGTCAAGCAACTGTAAGTATGGACATTGTCCTTGGCCTTTTGATACTTTTGTTGCTGCTCTCATTCCTTGATTCTCATAGTGATTGGTTTTATATTTGAGTCTCTGGGTTTCATCTGGGAAACTTTTCAGAACATGTCTGGTGATCCCTGTGTATGTGTTCACTAAGACTGAGACCCTGAACAACATGTCTACAAGTCTGTGTGCTTTATGCTGGTTTGTAGGGTGATTGTTTACCATCTTGGACCATGTTACCCAAAAAAAGGGAGGAAGAAAGATCTATTAAGCAAGTATCCTTGTGACCATTATGGAGTGCGATAAGTGTGACCAAAAAGGGAACCAAACAAAGTAACAGTGAAATTCCATGCAAAATGTCAGTTCTGGTCCACTAGTCTGGGGTAAGGGATATGAGCTAGGCTTTCATATAATCTCTTTATTCTGCCACTGACTAAGTATCAAATAAGGAGCAGGCAGATTCCCAGATAACCCCAGAAATCTCTATAACATGTGGGATATGCAGGATAAAGAGGATCCAATAGCAAACAGTACCCTCCAGAGAGAGTCCCTGGTAACAGCTCTTAGAAAGAAAACCAGACAAAGCTTTTGGGACAGGTGCACTCACAAAATAAAATCTGAAGGGATCTGAAGGTGGTAGGGTTGGAGAATGCACAAGAGGTTCTGGAAGCTTTCTTAGAGAATTGTGTAGGTATTTTCATGGGGTTTTAGTGGGGCTGTTGAGCAGGCACCCGAGTTTCATGTTCCCAGTGTAGGTTTCTCTTTATTCTTTTTGTCTTTTACTTTGTCCGGAAACCTAGAGTCTAGAGATGCACTAGTTCCATTTTTTTTTAAAGAATAGATCTCTTGGCTCATACTGGGCATAGTTGAGTGGTATTAGTCAAAATTCAGTAGACCAATAATCTAGTGGCTTTGAAAAGAATAAAGAACAACTCTCCCCACCCAAGAAAGTATGAAAGATATGAGAAAAGAAGTCCAGTGTTCATAAAAGCCCTGGGGTAGATCATCTTTGACTCATCCAGAAGGCACTACAGGGTGAGCCTATTAAGTGAAGAAATCAAAATCTGTGGCTCCATCCAGTTCTGTGACATGAACACAGACCTGAACTTGTCCACGCAGTCACCCTATTTGCAAAACAAAACAAAACCTAGGAGCCTATTTTAGACTCTTAGAAGGTCAATTTGGGTATTAATCATATTTTGAGATTTTACTGTAGGTTATGAAGGGTAAATGAGGAATTGATGTGATATATTTGTAATCTGGTCATATTAAAGGTCCATAACCTGACTAGCTCATACTTGGGAAGTATATTATTCAGATCCTTGTTGGAACAGACCTCTAAATGTTCTAGACAGTTTATTTCCTTAACTGGATCCTTCTGACTTCCTTTATGAATAGACCACTTTTCCAGATAGCTAGCAATTCTTCCAGTTAATGTTATTATTCTTTAAAACAGTTAAAAAATTGGTTCCTATAACAAATAATCTTTTGGGCTTGATTTTGAACCAAAAAATTAATAGATAATTTAATATGATTGATACATCAGTTTACCACATTGAAAAAGATGGAGACTCAAGTCAGTTGCCTGCTATAAAATTTGGACAAAGTTCTTGTGTATGAAATGGCCATAGTAATATCTACCTTAAAATGCAGTTAGATAAAGCAATATTTGTAAAACATGAACTATAGTGTATAGTATGTTGTGGTTATTTTCGTAGTTGTTTGATAAGTTTCATTTTTCTGCTATTTAGTCCCAAATCTTTCCACAGCAGTAATATCTAATCATTTCTGCTCTCTGTTATAAAATTCTCTATTAAAAGTACTGTCACAGTATTTGTCTCATAATTCTATCACTAAATATGGTATACTATTCATTCCCTGCCAAATCCTTCTGGGTAGCAGTCAGTCTAAAGACAGAAAACTTTTAGGGTCTAAATACGATCTTCAATACTTTTTAAAAAGTAATTATTTGAAAAAAGCAAATTTAGAAAACTTGAACCACCTCACATATTAAAGCTAGGTAGTCTTACCAGTGGGGTAAGGATTTATGAAAGAAAGAAAGAATGATTCTGTGATTCTTTACTGGTCAGCTTTTCCTCTCTTCACTGACCTTCCTCTCTGCTAATATGGTCTCCTACAGTGCAAAGACACCCAGAAATTCTAGGGAAGATTTGGAGCATAAAAGGGAAGGAAGGCACTGTGGCTACAATCAGCGATGAGGGAAGGGAGGGGACAAAAGGAAGACTAAGGAATTGCTGTCCTCAAATAGACAGTTGATTGAAGACAGCTTAAATCAGGGATTAACATGTCTGAGTACAATTGCGGCTAGGTCAAAACTGTTATTACCTTTTTCAAAATAATGTTTTTTCTTGATAGCAAAAGTATTGAAGGTTTTGTTGCAAAATTTAATATAATGCAATTAAAAAATCAAAATAAAAAAATCATTGTTGTCATTGTTGTCAATTTTTTTATTTAAAAGAAAAAAAGGCAAGAAAATCAAGAAGCAAACAATCAAAAAACAACCACAACAAAAGTAAAATGACAACATCCACAACAACAACAAAAAAACATTAATGACACAGAATTTCAAAACAAGATATAGGAATTTAACAATGGTTGTTATATTCCATATTGTTGTCTTCAAAATAGTTGCTCAGGTTACCAGATACAGTACTGCCAAATTTGTACAAAAAATTTTGTCTTTATGTTTAGATCTGTGAAGGAATCAAAGATACATGACAGAAGGGAAAAAAAATTCCCAAACATGAGAAAGTAGACTTTCAAAAAAACTTGTAAACAAGATGTGGCTGAATGAAGAGCTACAAGCTCAAATTCAAGGCTTACCAGTAGACACTTAGCACCATAGAGATGAGGAAGAATGCTGTCAGAATGCAAGGAGGAAGTTACACAGAACAAGATGCTTGGTGGTGAGTAAGAAGGCCTCTGAGCTGAGATGCACAGCGGCCTTAGAACCTGCTCTCACAGGCAGACGCTTAGGAGTACTGGTGCCTGACATGTCTTTTCTGTCTTCTGTGAGGTTCCCCACTGGTGGAAACTAACAGGAAACCAGAGGAAACAAGAGCCCCTTAAAGGCATTCTGAGTTCAAGAAGACCCCCATGATGACCCTGAGATCTATGATTTGGCTCAAAGGACTCATAGAACACAGTAGGACAGTTATATTCATGATTATGCCTTATCATACTGAAAGGATGTGAATCAAAAACTTCAAAGGGAGAGGCACACAGCTAGGGTCCTGCAGAGCTGGGGGTGGAGCTTCTGATTGGCCTCCACACCCCTCCTACCCCTGAAGTCATGTGGATTGCAGTTATTTCTCCCAGCAATGATATGTGACAATATTTAGAGAGTACTGACAACCAAGAAGCTCCTCTGAGTTTTAGTGTCTAGAGCTTATACTAAGAACTGTTTACTTTGGCACAGCTGACTCTCCATGCTTTAACCTTAAGCTCAAGTGCCTCCAGAGATAGAGCAGATATAGTGTGTTCCAAGGGTTCATCATAAATAAGACCATTACTATAGACATCCAGCATGATCCAAACATGGTCATAAGTGAAGACACTCTGAGCAGGCAGCACATTCCAAGCATTTATAGCAGTGATGGAGAACCTATGGCGTGCACGCCACAGTAGGTACACAAAACCTTCTCTATTGGCACAGGAGCCAAGTCACCCCACTATTGTTCCAGCAGCTGAGCATGGGATAACAGCTCACACAGAGGCCATGCAAATGCTCAGAAAGGAGTAGAAGTGCCAGGCTTCACCAACAAATGACCTGCATGCTGCATGTGTTACTCTAAACTAACAAAGTATGAGTCAAGGTTTGACAAATTATCAGCCTGTATACAACAGTGAAAACCATGTTAATTGTATAAAAGCACACAAACACCAACTTTATCTTTCAATAAAAAACTATTTGCATCATTGAAAGTTCTTTTATTGTGTTTTGCTTTTAAGACAAAAATGTTAACATATGAATTGTTTTTTCTAAACTAAGACTTAAGTATTCAGGTTTAATAGTAGTGCTGGCACTTTGTGATAAATAAGTGGGTTTTGGGTTGCCATTTGGGCACTAAGTCTCTAAGAGTTTCCCCCACACTGGCTTAGAGATTACCTCCCAAGAGCTGGGTGTAAAGGAAAAACTCTTGCTCTGCACAAATCTAATTCTTTATCGAACACACCTAGATTAAATTGTGGGGTCTAGTGCAAAATGAAAATGTGCAAAATGTGTTGTAAACTTAGAGAATGTCATAAAAAAGCATGAAACCAAAAGAGGCATCCTTCTGAGGACGAGGACATAGTATGTTGTTCACTTGCTCCTAAGATCAATCTTGTAGTTCAGCATCTACTGGACAGACCAGCAAAGGTGAAAATGGAATGTCTAGTCCTGAAAGAAGCAGGAAAATGCTCTAGGAATTAATAAAGTTTTAAAAAATCTATCTGGTGTTAGCATGGCTGTTGTGAGTCAAACGTGCAGTATATAAAAGAAGATTGAAAATTTGAAGAATATATTCGTGTGTGTCATATCTGTTAATAAATACTTGAGTTTATGAAGTCTTTTTTTTTGAGTTTATAAAGTCTTAAAAAAAAAAACCTTCCATTTGTTTAGTTATTGAGAAAAAATAAGATATACAAAGGAAGTTTTGCTTCCAAAGGGAAAACCAATAAACTAAACAAAGAACTAGCAGAGGGGAATTGTAGATCCCAAACACAAAGAAATTATAAATGTTTAAAGTAATAGAAATGCTAAAAATCCTAATTTTGTCATTATACACTTTATAAATGTATTAAATTATCATACTGTACTCTATAAATATGTGTAATTATGTACAAACAATGAATTATAAGTTTTGAAAATGCTCAATATTTGAAGAATGATAGCAACTGATAATATATGGTTTTGTCTGTTTGACCGTACTTAAAAATTTAGTCTCTGAAATTAAGCAAGTATGAACAAGTCTATCTAAATGAATGAATGAATGAATAAATAAATAATTTTCAATTCTAATGACATCATGTGTGTTTCACTGAGTATGTTAATTACTTCAAACTGTCATTGTGGCACTTTTACTACTTGCAGTTGCATGCGACTATAGCAATGGAAAAGAAAAACAAAAACAAAAACAGAAGGCTAAGTTGAGAAGTGAAAGATTTTAGCTGTGATGACCTTGACTTATTTGTGTTCAGAGTAAAAAAAAATTCCAGTGCACGTGAAGACCAGTGGTGAGGAACTTCTCTTGTTTCAGAGCACATCTCCTGCAGGTTTTGTACTCCAGAACCCCTTAGTAGGGCTTTCATCTCATTCGCTTCCTTACAAATTCTCCCAAGATAGCAATCAAGCAGAAGGAAAACTCATAACTAGAGAACATACGTAGCTCGCGAGCGTCACTCAGTTGAACAATTGTTCATAAGTCACGCTGGGGATATATAAGCATTTTTAAAGCCAACGGGTTTCACAAGGCAGCTAAATTCCTCCTTTGTAGAGGTTTTTGTATGAAACTAAATGCGGGAAAGAAAACCGCACAGTTGATCCAATCTACCAACTTCTGGGTTGTTTCTTTTGTTTAATATCTATTATTTTTATAGCTCTTACTTTTTCCACCTACAGGTTAATGAGATTATTGTTGCCTCCAGAATTTAAAACAAAAACAAAATACTAGACTGGGGCTGTAGCTCAGTGATAGAGTGCCTGCCTAACATGTGTGAGGTCCTGAGTTCAATTCCCAGCACCACAAAACAAACAAAAACAATCATATCTCTTCCAGAAAATCAAAGACTGTCAGGAAAAACGATATATAGGGTTCTCTTACAGTATTTTTAAAAGGCTACCTGCCTGTAAGGGAGGACATCTGCATAAAATCAATTTGGGATCTTTCAATTTAGCTACTGTTGTATTTCACTTATGAGTAGAGTGATTGTTTAGTTTAAAGGCTAACATTGTCACTTTAAGTTTTAAGCCATTCTTCTTTTGCAGTGAATGACCTGGCAGTGGCCCTGTTGTAACACTATGAGAGTAATCTGTTTACAACAACTTTATTTAAAAAGAAAATAAACACACAAAGTTCTATATAACCTCATTTTCTTGAGAAGCCAACAATTATGATTATAACATCAACTGTTTATATTATAACTGGACTTTAATATGCTACGTGAGATTATCTTTTATTATCAGATTTTTAAGAGTTTAAATTAGTAGGATTATGTTTGCCATTTGCCTCTTTTTTTTTTCTTGTTCATATCAGTGCTTGCATGCTCAAGAGTTTCTGTAAGTGCATGTCTGATATTTATGAATTCTTTTCAAGGAGATTTGATAAAAGAAAATAGTTATGGAGTTAATTCAGCTAGAATGGAGAAAAATTAAAAATAATTTTGATCTTCACCAGGAACAATAGCTATAATTTGAAAAAAATATACATAAAATTTACTTTCTTTAAAGTGCTTTAATCCTTAAACAACACTCTTCTCACACACTCATTCTCATTAAAAAATAGATGGCCATCTAAAAAATACATCTTAAAGTTAACTAAAATAATGCATTCTATCCCTCATTATATGCAGACATGTATGTAAATTAAAATTAAAATTTGTATTTAAAATAATATTGCAGCACTAGTTATTAAACTCGAGGTTTTAAGATTGAATTATTTCCAGGTTCCTCTTTTTTTTTTTTTTAGTTTATTCGTTTTTTGTTTTTATGTTTTATTTTGAAACAGAGTTTCCCTAAATTACTAAATTCCACGGACTAAACTTCAACTTGAAATCGTCCTACCTCAGCCTCCCACAATGCTGAGATTGCAGGCTTGTATATTTATATAACCTCCACCCCATTTTCCTTAAAAAGGCTCTATATGTTTTCTGTGAATAAACAACTCAGAGGAGCAGAACATTTGCCAGAATCCTTAAATTCAATATAATCTTTACCAGCATGTTAAACCTAATTTTATAAAATGATTCAGGCTTCTTAATTTCAGAACTTCCTTTTTTATTTTATTTTTGTAGCAAAATGATGTATTTCTTCTCATTTATTAAATGTTTTAAACGCTGCCCCACATGGAAGATGTGACTTCAAAGCTGGATGTTAAAATTAGTGTTTCAAAATATGGCTTTATTTATTTAATTTCTGTTTTTCAGCATTTTTATTAGTGTATGTTTGTGATACATAATGAATGCATTCATCGGAGAAGTTGGGTCAAGTACATAACGCGGGTTAATCCTCTTTACTTCTCTTTCTCCTCCCCTCCCCCCCTTTCCTCCATCTCTAGATCTCCTTTGGAAAACATCTATCTCTGTATTTCTTATTATCTTTGACTTTGTTTTTCAAGTTATTTATACTCTAGGTTTCTTATGCAACAACAACAAAAAAGTCATGTGATATTTAAACTTCCATGTCTCATTAACTAAGCATTATGGTCTCAAGCACAAGCCAGTGGCTGTCAGTATTAAAACAGGACTGGTGGTAGTCAGAGAAAGAGATTAATGAAATCTTTAGGCTGTGCCCTTTGTCTATAAAATGTAGTGCCTCCTTTTGCTCTGGTGACCGATTTTGGCCGTGAGATGAGTGGAGACACTGCAGGTCAAGCAGAGATCTGAAAGGAGGCTTGCTCATTCCCACTGTGGTCTTGACCTTCCCCCATTGACATAAAAACCTTTTCCAGACTAGAGGATGAGGAATATACAGGGGTAGAGCCAATCTGCCTCAGCCGAAGTTTTCCTGGGTTAGCCATTAGTCATCTGATACAGAAAAATATGAAAGTCTAAGGTCAGCACCTAGCCAACCCAATCAGACTTATGAGAGAAAACATATTTTTACCTCACTCAGGTTTTTTGTTTGTTGGTGATTGAAGTTTATTATGGTAATCCAGTGATCAATTGTTTTAGTACAGTTTTAGTAATCTATCGTAGTCATGTATCTCTTGATGCAGAGGATGTGTCCTGAGACATGCATCGTTATCTGATTTTGCTATTGTGCAAAAGTCACAGAATGTGCTTTATGCAAAATAAGGCAGCCAAAACATCCCTAGGTGATATATTATGGAATAGCTACAGTATATGCAGTCCTTCATGGACTGAAATGTCATTGTGTGGTGTATGATTACATTTGCAACTTAGAGGACTTGACCAGCACCTATCTTTTTGGAGCTAAAACTTTAGAGAAAATGATGTCATCTTTTAGATATTTGATTTCTTCATCTATAAAATAACATATTTGAACTCTATCAGATTCACTGGTATTTCTATATCTGTTTTATTTGATTGATTGATCAATTTTAAAGGTAACACTTTAAATGCAGTTTTGTCCTTATGCAAAAATAAGTTTATAGCTCTATATTGCTGAGCTACTTGAAGGAATTTTGTTATTTCTTCCACAAAAACTTATCAATATAGAATTTCCCCATCCCAGTGCTCAGGGTATACTTCTACACCATAGATAAAGGGCTTGGTAGTGGAGAAACCTAAATTACAGTTAAACACCCTTTCATTACCTCTACAACTCAATGCAATGTAACTTTGGCTATGTCACATCATGTCTTACTGTCTTCATCAGGTAATGCTAGTGTCTACCTCAGTGATTTATTTTAAAAACTGAATGACTTTGTCTGTTTGATTTATTATATACAATTAAAAGAGTTTAGCATAATGCCTAGGACAACATTATTACAACTTTGTTTTACATGAGGTAAAATAGTTACATTGGCTGTTGGATTAATGATACTTTCTATTCTTCCAGCTAAAAAATTTTGATAAAAAAATTTTGATTAAGAACTAAGGTAGTTCATTCCATGTCTGGGTAGAAAGGGGGCACTTCTCATGGAACCACATTTAGAGCAGCAGGATCAAAATTACTGACTTTCTTCTGTACGAATGTTACTGTAGATTCATCTGCATACCGTGGGGAGCTCCCAAAACAGAGATTCAAAAAAACTATGTCCAATCTCTGTTATGTAAGAAGGAGTATATGGCACAACTGAAAGTAGAGAAGACTGGAAGTCAGAAGATTTCAGATTTATTTCCAACTATTTCTAGTTATGTAATTCTAGTTTTATGTTTTAACAATTTAGAATGGACTCTGATGTGGTTCTGGACCCATCTTTGAATTTCAATTTCATCTTCTGTAGAAACACAGAGACAAATAAATTGTAAATATCCCATTAAGACATTGAATAATAATATACTTCTCAGTCTACTAGCCTGTGCTTCTTAAATCCAGGGTCCTTGGGATTATTACAGTGCATGGTCAAATACAGCTTTCACCAGAGCATTTGATTTAGTCTATCTACACTGCAGAGCTCAGGAAATCTGCATTTTCAGTGAGGCAACTTGAACATGGTCTGGGAGCCACACTTCAAGATCATTTTGTTTCTTTGCTTCCTTGCAACATGAGAATATAACACCTACTGTCTCATGAGATATGATGGTACAGGCATCCAAAGAGATGAAGCATGAAAAAGGCTTTTCGTGTATTGTTAAGCCCTAGGAACTTGATTTTTGCTGTTAAACAAGTGCTCAATGACCAGAAGTCTTCTATCTTATGAGTGTTTTTGGTCATGTAAACTCCTGATTGCTTACCCCTGAGCAACAGGAATTTGGGATGTTTGAAAGCCAGGAATTTGTGCACCAAAGAATGAATGCTCGCTCACACTGACCTCAGGGGCTTCATGGAAGGGAAACTATCCCTTACACCAGGCTATCCCAAAGAGGGTCGTCATCCCTCTATCCTCCACAAACACACACTGGTCTGGGATTGACTTCTTCCACACCACGTATATTTGATGCTCATCATCACATTGTTACAGAAGAACAACTTCGGATTGGTGCTTTCCTCTAATCTGCTTCCAAATACCTGAGTGTACTCTATTTCCTATTGTTAAGTGGAGAAGTAAAACTAAGCAACACACTACTGCACTGAATGCTAGGACACTTTAAAGATTTCCAAGCAACCTTGGTATTTCACTCTGTGAGTGAACACAGGTCAAATTTAATTGAGCAGGTCAGGACGATGCAATTAAAATAACTCCATATAAATGACAACTCAGACGCTCCATTTCATAATTGTAAGTGACAAAGGCAAATGAGAAGTTGGAGGTTCTTGGATGAAGATATTTCCAGTCCTTTACTATTTTCCTTTGTTTTCTCCCCATCACCTTTCTTATTGTCTGCACAACTCATTTTCGTCATTGGCTCTTCAACCCTTCCCTTTCTGGTTTAACAGCTATTTTTCATCTCTGAACTAGCTTCTCTCCCCACCCTATCTTTACTTCCCTCCTCCTGCCTCCTTCTCTAACTCTCAGAACTTACTACTGATTTTACAGCTCCCTTGGTAGGTCTGCAGTTTATTGAAGGGTGAGAGAGGTCACGTCCACCCTTGGTTTGGGGAGGGAGCAGTGGTTTCCTCAATGGGGTTCCCCAGCCATCACAGAAGGGGCAGACAGCTTTCTGGCTCCCGTCTGTCGAATCCCCATCAGAAAGCTCTGTACTGCTGTGGGTGTCTAAAAGCCACCTTTGGGCAAAAAGGATAATAAAAACGTTAAGTCAGACATTTGAGGCAGCGTTCCAAACTGCTAGCTGCCAATTCCCCAGTTAAGAGAGGCCTGGCTCCAAGCCTTTCAAATTAACCCCTTTCCCCCTGGATCTCTGTGATGTTTCTACTATGATGCCTAGAACTGAAGAGAGAGAAAGTGATGAAGTTTCATGATAAAAGAGAATTTCAAGCAGAGTCCAAATTTCCATGTTGCCACCCCCCCTCATCCCCCAACCACCACCACCATTTGGACAATTTGTGCTTTGCTAAATAAGATGTTGTAGAGGGAGGGTTGTCAATGTGTTTGAAAGAAAAACACGGAAGGGTGCGACTCAGTTTTCCCTGGCTTTCTCAACAGCCACGAACAGCTTGATATTTTTGGCTTGGATATATATGTGAGTGTGTGTTTTCTTTTTAAAAATATGAGGTATTAGGCTGTCTCCCAAAGCACATTTAAGTGAGGCTGCCTCTAAGCCACACTCTTCTGTTAGGGCAAGTCTTACAAAACTGAAAAAAAAAAAATAGGAAGTACAGGAAGGAAGAAGGGCCTCCCTGACTGTCGCATTCACTCACATCCCACGGTATGGCTGCTTATCGTATTTGATTGTCTTGCTCCATCTACTGAGGCTACTTATGTGCAGAATGCTAATGTCTTGGTACTGGCTCCTCTCTCCAAAGAGACTGAAAACAAAACAGAAAAGCTGACCTCTAGACTCAGAACTCACACAGTGCTCAGTTTGCTTCACCATCCGCCTAACAGTCCAAGTTTGAATCCCAGCTCCCTAAGACACTGGGCTCTGTTATTGAGTCTCCATGTCTGCACTGGCTACATGAGGATAGTAATAAAAACTGCTGCACAGTGTTGCAGCAAAGACAAAATGAGACATTAGATGCAAAAGTTTTACAAAGCACTTCATACGAATTAGTTCAGATGGCTTCCTTTTATCACCATTAAATGCTGCTTGTTACTGCTGTCATTATTTATCATGATTACACCAGTGAATGTTTCTTAGGTTCTTTCCCCTGTTGCTGTAGAAGGGGACAATTTCACCCCAAGACCATACCAGTTTATCATTTGATAAGCATCCTCTTTATCTTGAAAGGACCATTATAAATCCTATCAATCAGTCAGAATATCCATAGTATTTAGGCAGATTGCCTAGGTACCAATATTTGAAGAAAAAATAACTAGAGTTGAGCACATTTTCTGCATCCAGTGATTCAATATTCCTTAGGATTAAGAACAAAGCCCTCAAATGAGTTTTTGGTACAGTTTGAATGAAATCCCTGCCTTACATCTAACCTAACCAATCATTAGCCCGGTGGCTACGTGAGCCAGGGTTTGGGTTTCAAAAGAAGCACACCTTTGTAGAAGTACTTATTTTGAATCACATTCCAAAGAAGACACAGGTATTTACAATTTAAATTAAAGATACTGTGGTAGTAAGAAGAAACTATCTATATTGAACTAATTTTTTAACCCAAACTCAGTAGAACAACCTAGGTAGCAATACCATAACAAAGAAGAGGTAGAAAATAAGAGTCTTAAACGTTTGCCTCTTATCTCATCCCTAGATGATTATGAATTTTAATGGAAACCTAACTTACTCTGAGTGCCAGAACTTTCATGCCACAATTGCGGTTCCTAAATCCAGGACTTTGTTTTCTGCTTGCTTTTGAGGGAATATCCTTGAATCCTCTTAACTAGCTTCTGTTTTCTCAACTCATCCTTTTTATAAGCAAAATAGCTATTCCATAAAGATGACTATACTTCCATGCTATGTTACTTAGTTTTTTATTTGTAATTAAAGTCTTCACCACACGAAACACTTTCTGTGACTTTCTAAAATCAAACTGAGATAAAAAATAGATGTTTGCTGCTGAGACTTCCAGTTGGCTCCACAGTCTTGCTGCTCTTTGTAGCAACAGAATATTTTTCAGGAAATCTTGTTGCTTATCTTAAAGAATAGATATAGTTCTCACTCTGCTGTGAAGATAGTTAAGGCTGGATGGTTAGAATTCTTTTTAGTCAATGCAATATAAGTAAACTTTATTTCCTTCGAATAGAATGGATATATACTTTTTCTGTGATTCCTCATTCTTGATGCTTGGGATATGGATGAAATGATTAGATCTCCTGCAGACATTTTGGAGCTTTGTGGCTTGTTGAGCGTATGTGTTTTGATTATCTATTGTGCATTAAATGACCTCTTCAAACTCAGCGGTGAAAAATGTCACGTTTCATGATGCTTGAAGATTCTGGAGATCAGGGATTCAAATAAGGTGCAGTACAGTGGCCTATCTCAACCTTATGAAGCCCCCTACATCTGGGGCCCCATCTGTGAAGATTTTAATAGCTGAGCACTACCATTAACTGAGGCTTTTTGAATGAAATACCCAGTAAACTAGAATGTTTTCAAGGCTGGACTCACCTGGAACAGTCAAGCAGAACATCCACAGTTGGTCTTTCCATATGCTGGGTCTTCTCATTGTATGAGTATTGAATTATAAAAACAGATATTTCAAGTAATCCAGGCACAGTTACATGGTGTTTTATGATCTAACTTTGGAAGTCAACCTCCCTTCTGTCCCACCATTTTACTGCTGACATGCAGATCACTGAAGCCAGGTTGGATTCAAGAAGACAAAGGACTCTCCTCTTTCTCTTCATTAGAGTTTAGTAAGGTTGCACTGCATAACAGGTGATATGGGATCACGATGGAAAACTTTAATCTGCCACCAGGAGGGAAAAGTGATAGCAATAGGAGTCTAGGAGTCTAGTTACTCAGTAGAGGTACCATATGTGTCTTAAATCACCCAGCCAACCCACAGTGTGCTCTCTCTCTTTCTTTCTTCCTCTCATTCTCTCCCTCTCCCTCCCTGTCTCTGTCTCTCTGTCTCACTCTGTCTCTGTCTCTCCTTGTCTCTCTGTCTTTCTGTGTCTCTGTCTCTGTCTCTGTCTCTGACTCTGTCTCTCTCTCTCTCTCTCTCTCTCTTTCTTTCTCTCTCTCTCTCTCTCTCTCTCACACACACACACACACACACACAAAGAAAGAAGGAGAGAGAGGTGGTTTGCCTGTTTAAATTTACTGTTTTGATTTTTATCTAATTCATAGTCAGAACAAATGCTAACTGAGGCAGTGGTCAGTGACCTCAGATTTTATTCCACTAGTAGTTCATCCATACACAGGATCAGTGTAAACATCAACTACCAAGGAAATCAGTGTAAATTAGCAGGTAAAATTCAACACCAAAACCATTACAGTTATTAGATTAAGAACATTCGCATTTGCTCCATTGATTCAATTTACTTTTTATTCCAGATATTTATCTTAGTGGAGAGCAGTGAGCTCTTTGCTGAAATGGCTTGGTGGTGTTTCCCGTCCGTGGTGTTAGTGATGGTGTACCAGCACGTTCTGATCCCACTTTTGGAGCTGGAACAATCTGAACTTGTATAGAGAAAGCCTTCATGGGTTTTTGTTGGCATAGGAGAAGTCTAATTACACACATCCAAATACACAAGGGAGAAATGGAAGGTTTTTCCCCATTGACTTGGAAAAGTTGGTGGTTTTGACCTGCAGGGCCTGAATGAACCATCCAGACTAATTATGGGATTGCATATTTAGTTACTTCTTTACAGAATACTCACAGTGCATTTGTTAGTTTAATTTTCTCTTGGATCTGTTCTTTTCATGGATGTTCTTAACAGAAATCTTTCAATTCAGGAATCCTCCAGATTTTATTTATCAGGAATAGTCTTATATATTAGAATCCAATCCTGTGTACTTAGGTAGAATGAAATGATCGTTTCTGACATGTTTATTATCAGTACTTGTTAGTTTATCAGTTTTATTCTCTGCTCTAACAATAACACAGGTCTACGTTTAAGATATTTTTGCTATCATATTTTCACTATTGTTTCCATGGTTTCTGCCACCTGCTTTGCTTTATTAGTTGATAGTTTTCAGTTATTTCTCACAGTAAGTGTAGATAATAGACATTCAACATAAATGAATAAATAACTAAGTCTGGTTGTTGTTATGGGTGTTCTTATTTAAACTTATTGTTAAAATGAATCTACCTTATTCTTTCGTTTAAGTACTCTTACATAGATTATTTCATTGTTTTAGCAAAGAGAATTTACATATGGGATCTAGAACAATCCTGATATATTTTATACTCAGAAACTTTTGACTTCAATAATTAGAGCTAGAGAAAATGCATGAAATATCTCTAAATTCTATCAAGACAGGGGGAGAAAGTTTTAAATGTCTTTCCAAACTACTGTAATTATTTTTAATGACATGAAAGAGCTCATTAGGAATGTGATTAGATTATAGTCTCTGAAATTAACAAGGAGAAAAGCAAACACAAAAACACAGAAAATAAGCAACACAAAGAGTGAAATCTTATTTCATCTCTCCTCTACTTTTGCTTTTCTTTCTCTTCTCTTCATTCCCACAATTCTTTTGCTCTTTTTCATTGCTCTTTCCCCTTCATAATGTTTTTTTCATTTCTACAATTAAAAAATTAAATGTCATTTCTGATTAACAGGTATTAATTGGACATATTACCAGAATTCAGTGTGGTATTTAAGTAAATATATGCATTATGCACAAATCATATGCAACCTTCTTTAATTTCCCTTTTTCCTTAAAAAATACAATTCAAAACATTATATTAGAATAAGATAATTCAGAAAAGTTCATCACCATGGTTCTTCTTTTTCTAGTCTCACTCTTCCCTACAGAGGTAACCACTATCAGGTTAAACATCTTTCTAGATATTTCTCTATAGGTTTATATGAAAACATGGCAGGTGGAGAATAGTCACCAGAGAGAGAGATCAAGAGACAATTACAGAGCTATTCTTTATATGAAAAAGGTGCAGTGTCAATTTAGTTGGTACAAATAAGATCAAAAAGACTTTCAAAGAGACAGAATGAAAGGAAGAGATGAAAACATTCAAGAAATGCTTTGCCATATTTTAACTACTCATTTTCTGGCAAGGGAAGAGACTTGATTAAAAAGGTCACAACTCTTGGGAAAGCAGCAATCTGCATAATCCATTTCCCATTGCCGTCCTCAGGGTTGGGGGCTCTGCTTTACAGTACTGATGGGGTTAGTTAGATAAACCATATACAAACATAGTGACTATTAAGGTGGTAGATGGGGAGACACAGACTTGGGTTACCATTGGCCTTTCTGTCCTTTGTCTCTTCTTACAAAATCTTCAACCAACAAAAATTCATATTCTTAAGATTAGGTAACCATACCATAACCTCCACTCCCTAGGAAATCATACTATGTGCTAATCTTCCCACCTTTCCTGTATCCCTGGCACTTTAAAATTAATACTCATGGAACATTTGAGTTGTTAAAATCAGGAGGAGATCCCTAGAGGAGTACTTGTGTGCTAAAACTGTCTTTGCTCATGAGCAACAGTTTTCAAGTCAAACATTTTGTGAGATTATTCTCCTAAAATTAGAGATTGGCTATCCTGTGAATTTAGGTAGTTCAGAAATTTCATCATTATAATTACATGCTTATTTAGTAATTTATTGTTAAAAGTCAATTTTAACAATTTTATTGTTAAAAGTTAAAAATTTATTGTTAAAAGTGAGCAAGAGATCCTATTCTACTGAAAACCGTTACATATTTCATTGTTATAAGAGCATGACTATACATTTATTCACAGACATAAGGCTTACACAAATAGGTAACAGCCACAATCAGAATACATTTGTCTTATATAGATAATATGTTAGTCTTAATAATCAACAACCATGACTTCAATTAATAATGAAGATATGAAAAAAATGAAGATATGTATCTATATCTATGTGCATAAACAGGAAGAAAAAATACACACATATCTATTACAACTATTATGTGTATCTCTATACAGATTCATCAATCATTTGAAGTATAGTGACTCTGCTGGAGTTTTTAATTATGTCTTTTTATGTTTGGAACTGAATTTTTCCTCTTAATGCTTTATTCTTCAGTATAAATTTTTATCTCAAGACAAAGAAATTGCTACAGCTCAAGTCCCTGTGTTACCAGCTTGATACAATAACATTAACTATGAGATACTTTTAGAAAAATTTCTAAATGGAGAAATTAACATTATCTTCTATATTTATGCTAGGTACTATGCCAACATTTACGTCCTGTATTTCTAGTCCACTTACTCTTTGATGGAAATTATTAATATTATGTTGCCAGAAAATGAATTATTTTCCTGTGAATTAAATTCACTTGCCAACACCATCAGTTAATAAGTCACAGAATAGGATTGGAAATCAGGACTTTTTGTCATTAATGTGAAAAATACCCAAATGCAGAATCAAAAAACAACAACACGCAATTTGTTGAAACATAACAATGAGATCATGTGTGCATTTATATCCTGTCAAAAACTATGTGCAAATTATTTAGAAATACTGGTTGTGCAAATTCATGGTACTGTAAGCCCAAAGTCATGGGATACTATGAAAGTGGAAGGACCATCCCCGTATTAAAGGGACCTCACAACCCGGTTTGTATTGTTAATGAAAAATCCAAACCTATCATCAAGGTTAACATGTCAGTATTTAGAAAATAGTAAGACAATTGCGATGAGACAAGTAAGAGTGAGGCAAAACATTTATGGCAATATCTGTCAAATAAAAACTTTACAGTGTGTCCTCATTCAACTTATTCACCAAATCTGGCACCATAAGACTTCTGGTTCTTACCCAATGACCATGAAAGATAAATGTCTTGAATCGTTTCCAAAAATCAAACAGCAACAAAAAATACAACTATCCATGGAAGAGGAGATTTCCAGAACTGCTTCAAAAAGTGGCTAGAATATTGGGATAAGCAAACTAAAATGACTGTGGATAAAAATTGCTATGCTTCCAAAGATACCACAGACTTTTATGGGAGAAGATAGAGGACTTTGTTAGTTATTCGGTTAAGATTTTATTTCTCTTCTTTCTTCATTTTCCTATAAAATAATGGAATAAGAGCTACAATACCAATGCATTTGACAGAGAAGAACTCTGCATATAAAAGCAGCAGGGGATATTGGCTAGTTGGATTTTTGAATCAGAAAAAATTAGGTTCAAATACAAACTCAGATTTCTATTAGATGTGAGTCATTAAAGCTAACTAATCCTCAGGGTTCTCATCCTTAATAAAAAGCTGAGAATTTTTATGGTGTAGGGTTATATGAATAAAGTATGGAAAATATTGATCAAAGTGTATTGTATCTAATGCTTACTACATGATAGGATTTGTGGAAGTAGCAACAAATTTCTTTTCTTTACACAGCTGACTGGAAACAATCTCACCAATCCATATTGTATAAAGCAGATAAGAAAACAGAATCATGAACAGTTTAAAGGAATTGTCTGATATCAAGTTGAGGAATAAGTCTTTGCAACTAAGACTTTGCAAGAGTTTAGATCTGCTCAGACCACACATACACTTTATTTAGTTTTTCTTTGATAAATTATTTTTATAACAAGGACTGTTGTGTGACTCCAACTCCATACTCAGTGTGCACATTGAGGTGGGAGAGTAATTCAGGGAAACCAGTGGGGAGCTGGTAAATGCAAGCCCACATGACAGGATGCTAAATCAATCAAAGAATTAATGATGGGCAGTTCTAATTAACTACATTTTAAAATAACTTTTCTATAAAAGATTGTTCTCAGTGTAACAGCTTGAGGTCAGTGACTAAAATTTGCTGAAATCTAGGTACCTCAAGGAAACTACGGTTTTACTTGTCTTCCAAAATTAAATAAGAAGAATCTAATTTCCCTAAACTGTTTCTATTTTATTTTCTCTGATTTACTTCTAACAACCTGTGCATATGCCTTCACATGAAATTGTGTTTATCTCAAGTAATTTTATAATTGATCAAGACAGTGGGTAGTAACAATTCATTTCTAGGAGATTTTATTCTTGTTTTCCCACATTAATACTTTTGTAGTTATGAGTTTGTGTTTTTATGTGTATATAATGAGAGGGTGTGTGTGTGTGTGTGTGTGTGTGTGTGTGTGTGTGTGTGTTGCAACTGTCCACCTCCTGCTAGCGGAGACTTTAGTTATGTAGGGTGGGAGGATTTTGGCACACATTCCTCTAAAGAAAACACAGTCTGATTTGAGGAGTGCCTACCTCTTACAAGGCCTCGATTGTGTGAGAATGCCAAAAAAGAAACAAATGTAGTTTAATTGCGTCAAATGCTTAGTGACTAGTTCACAAATCTTTTATTTGTTTTTAGAAGTGCTGCAGTGGCACTAAATTTTGTGTGTGTTCAGGGAGATGCAGACGTAACTTACAGTAGGACTTAGAAGCCAGCATAATTACCTGGGCCCCATCAAACTAATAAACTAATAGAAGGCTTAAATAAAATCAGGAAAGCCAAAGGATTTAGGAAATTTGAGGAATGAGACTAGAAGTTGAGTCCTACTAAATTTTCTTTATGTATGTATTTGAGAAACTAGTGAGTTCATGCAATATTGATTATATATTTCAAACTCCCCCCAAAATCCTTTTTTCCTCTGCAGAGGGATTTGGAATCGACATCTCTCTTGTATTTTATTTTAGTCACATACATATATCAATGACATCTCCCCCATATGAAAAGAAAAAAGTTCAAATTTTCTTATAGTGCATAAGCACTGAAAAGAAAAGTACACTTACAAGTATGTCCTTGTCTATAAGCAAGATAAGCAAGAGTGTAATGTTGTCTATAATCCAAGGAAATCATGCAAAAAGCTAAGGCTATTTAACAACTATGAATAACTGCAGAAAAGGCTATTCTATAAATGTGAAGAGTTTAGTTGAGGGTATTTGCACTAAAGTAGCAAGTTTAGGATACATTTCCCACCTGATAAAATCAGGCTGTTATATTTGGGAAATATTTAAAATTTTAAGTTTTCCGCATTTTGAACTTTGTATTGTTTTCATCATGGTGCCTGATATGCAGACTGGAAGGAAGGACTTCAAGAAATGATGGCACAGCATGGAGGAAAGAGAATGAATGAGTGACCACAGGAATGTATGTATGTGTCTAAGTGAACTCGAACACAAACTTCAGACTGTTCTTCTGACTTGCACATCCATGTCTTTAAAACCAAATTTAGTAAATATGAGTCATTTGCTCTTGGTGAAGTATAATGAATCTATTTAAAATGAGATTCTTAAAGCCACTTGTGTAACATAAGTGTAATTAGGACTGTGGCATATTTTTGTCTTTCTCCAATTTCCTCTCTAATAATAGCATCATTTATTCCATGCTCCAATCATTCAATAGGGTTGAAGTGCTTAGCATGTTCCAGCGAAAAGTGCTCTGTATTGGAATTAAAAATAAGACCAGGATGCAATATTGTTCCTCAAAAATGTCAATGGTTCATAAGAGACTCTGGAGCATAAATAAGTTAATTAAAACACAATGCTAAAATGATATAAATAACCACATGTTCCATGTATGATGAAAATTCTGAGACAAGATTTCATTTAACCATGGTAGAAATGGGAACTTTCACAATGGAGACATTTGGGTTGGGTCTGGAATTACCAATGCAAGTTTGCCAAAGGAAGGATGGAGGAAAATATGTTAGACATACAAAATAGGACAAGTTTGCTACAAACACACTTCATTATAAAATGCTCCAAATAAAATTTGTCGGATTAGATTGAAATATCTACTATTATATGTTTCATAGTATAATTTTGGGCAGTGGTTTCTATCTTGACAGTCTTTTTTTTTTGACACTGTATATACTTAAAGACTACATGTATACAGCTCTTTTGCCCTGGAGAATTTTGAGTGTATGTGAAGTTCTTTAAAGATCCATGCTGCAGTTGATTTTCTGTTCCGCCTACCAACTACCATACCCGTCATTATAGCAGGTGTTAAAATTAATATATTCAAAGAAATAATAAAAACACAAATATTATAATTCAAAATAGGAGGTTTAGGAATAGAAAATACAGTGAAATTGTGGTTAGGGGAGTCATCTTGAAGCTTTTTGTTTAGCACCATTCTAGTTTTACATGGATTGTGGATTTAGGGAACTGGAAATACAGACCTAAGACCCTTCTCTAGTCACACTCTGGTCTTGCCATTGAAATAAGCAGAACACTGAGTTAATTAAAAAAATGGGTTATTTTACATTTTGAAATAGTGAAACTAGAAAAGGGATCTATCAGATTCTAAGAGCAATGAGAAATAATGGATAAATATTCATCAATGCCCTGTAAATGACTGAAGAGCTAAACGCAAAATGGCAGATTATAAATACTGTCTGTACCGTTGGCTACAAAACTATTGTAAAGCTCTTTTATTAATCTCATTATTCTATGATATGTATGAGACAAATTAAATGTGCTTGTCAAGCAGACCAGGGCAAGCCTAAGTCATCCAGTCAATTTAGCTCATGTAAAATAGACATGGAGTCTTGATTTTTGCCAAAATTGTAAGTGAAAATATCCAGAATAAAAATCGTATACAGAAAAGAAGCTTTTTTTTCTGAATTTCTTCTAACACCATAGATCACTAAAGAAAGAGGAATTTTAAACTCTAATTTGCTTTTCACAAGGGATTGGGAGGCCTGGCAGGATTTTGGGTTCTTCGAGTGTCTTGAGTTATTTCTCAAATATTTTGGGTTCAATAAAATCCAAAATGCATTTCACCCTGAGCACTTTTCCTCTTAATTTTGAAACCCATGTGTAATCTAAAGGAAATGTAATCCATATGTTTCTGATTCATTTACACTTAACTCATCAAAATATTTTTCTAGGAGCTATTTGATGTTGAAGAAGCATTTTGAGATTTTTTTAATAAGCTTTTTTATCCTTCCCCCCTTTTAAATAGAAAACCATGTTTGGCCAAGGTGAAATATACCATCATAACACAATATTTGGGGTTTGTTCCAAAATCCAAACCACAGAATTTAAGATAAGTTCTCAACTTAATTCATTTTGTTCTTGTGTTCCATTTTCTTGGTTTGCTTTCGCATGTAAAATTCGACAGGGTTGCCTAAGACGAAAATAAGGCTCCTGTGATTTCAACACAAGATGAAGAGGAAGGATTAAAATGGCACACTGACAAAGTTGTGACGTTAGTTCAAAAAATATATAAAGGATACCTCACATAGGACTTGCATCAATGAAAGAGGTACACGAAGAGTTGACACAAAAAAATTGCTTCAGTTGGAATCACGGTTAAGGTGACCTAACTACCATGACGTGTTTTGTTTTGGAAGCCTGACTCCAAGTAAAAAATCATCAATGATATTTTGGAATTTTCCTCAATGTAAAATAAAATAAAAGTAAAATAATTCCCAGTGAGTTGATCTTTGCTATATGTTATCAAAGTTCACTGTTACCATTCTCAGTTGCAATGCCTGAAAATTTAGTTTCTTGTCTTCATGTTCTAGGCTTACCATATTTCTAGCAAGGTTACTTTCTGCTTTCATGTCCACTGGTCTATGACACAACTGTGACTTCAAGGTAATTAACACTAGGTAGCATTCATTCATCAAATGCTAACCTTGGCTGCATTCGCTCATGCCATTTGCTCATTGTCTCGAAACCATTTTATACACGTATGCAAGCTGATTCTGCTTGTGCAGGTGAAATTCTTACTTTTTATGACCATATCTTTCTACACTGTAATTTCTCTCCTGTGGCATTACTGATAATCTGGATGAGACTGGGTTTTTGTTTGTTTTTTGTTGTTGGTGGTGGTGGTGGTGATGGTGTTTTGTTTCACTTTGTTTTGTTTCGTTCTGTTGTCTTTTTAATCGGGGCCTCCTTCCTGTCTCTCTTGTACACTGTAAGGTTCAGTATCTTTGCCTTTTCTCTGCACTAGATACCAGTACTACCATCATGGCAACTGAAAATGTCTGCAAGTTCCATTAGTCTAGTCTGGAACCTTGTTGAAACTACCTATATGAATAATCAAAAGGTTACCTTAAATGGATATCGCATAGATTGGTATTTATTTCAAGCTTCCTGTAGCAGAATAATATCATGCTAAACATTGTAACCAGCACAGTGCATACATCAATGTTTTACATTCGCTATTTGTTGAATAAAGCCCTGAAGAGGTAGAAAAAAAAAACACATAACTTAACTTCATTTTCTTACAATTCTAAATCTAAGTACTAACTGAAATTTATAGGAAACATCTGGGATGTGCATCTTTTTCAGCAAAGTCCCCCTCTACCAACTTGCTTAGCAGAGATACAGTCTTACACCTGATTGTTTCAGGCTTAAGTTATGCTGTAATAACCATTACCTGGCTTGCTTTTCATCAAGTTCTTCTGAAATAAAGAGAGGTAAAAACATAACTGTTATCTCACAGTAAGTTAAATCTAAACAATTTAGAAGAATCTACTGCAGTAGATAACTAAAATTTGGAGAGTAAGATGGTGCCATTTGAGGATTGCCAGATGTATAAATAAAGTAAATAAATAGATGTGCAGAATGGGCAGGAAATTTGAATTTCAGATAAAAAATCAAATATTTTTATTAGTGTGACTATGCTCTATGTAATATTCAGGATGTACATAAACCAAAATTCATCACTACATTTTCACAATTTAACCTGAGTGTGTTGTCTTCCATTGAACAACACTGTCAGCATAGGGATTTCAAGAGGTGCTGAAACAAAGACATGAAAAGTCATGGTTTTTATTTGAAAATTAGATATGTGTCACACTTTAGAGGAGAGTATGTATTTGGGAATAATATAAATATGTTTCTAGAGGGCAAAGTCGTGTAGTAAAGATACTTGAATGCCAGACAAATATATTTAGATATGATGGAAAAAAGTGCCTTTTTCACCTAATTTTACTCTTCATTCATTCTTATGCGCTGATTTCCCCATGTGTACTATCTTCCTATAGTTTAGATATCTATTCCACAACAATATATATATATATATATATATATGTTTTTTATATATAGGTACATATATGCAATTGTTGGCTGCCTATATACTCCCCCTTACATCTTTATTAGTGTTTAAATTGGCAAATTCAAATCATATATGTGTATATATATATATATATATATATATATATCACAAGTGATACTTTCAGATAGATATATATTATGAAATGATTAAAGCAAACATTTCTACCACCTCAAACACTTTCTATTTTCTAACAAAAACATTTATGGTCTCTTAAATTTTTCAAATATACAATAAATTATTACCAGCATAAGTAAAAGGACACTATTATCAATTTCTTCATACTGTACTCAGATACTAGTTTCTAAATCTACCAAAAATAGGTACTGGCTTTCCTTGGAAACAAGATTGATTCTAAGGCAGGGACAAGGAATACAAAAGATGAGGTGAAAGCATTTCATGGTATCATAAATTAGTAAAGAAGATCATTTTAAAAATCAGAAGTTTGTGAAGTGAAGATAGGAGCTAACCAAGGAACTCCTCATGGCCAAAGCTGGAACTATTTGGGAAACAAAATGAGTAACACAATATTGCATTACAACCTGAAGCATGAAATAAAAATTCATGATTCCATACTGATATAAATCATTTATTGGATAGGCAAATAATGACAAAGAATAAAAGATTTCCCTAGCAGAAGAATTTCAAGTAAATTATGTAGCTACTCCTTCCTCAAGCAAATGAACCATAGCTCTCTATTCCTTAAGTGTAGGCTGCACATTGGAAAGATGTACTATTAAGCTTTCCCATTATGGAGACACAATACCCAACAACCACATTTTGAAGGAGAAGAAGTTTAATTTTACTTGTGGTTTCAGAGGCTCAGTCCATTGCAGCTAACTCCAAGGTAGAAGCATTATAGCAGAGTGGTGTTGTGAATAAGAGATCCTTGCATTATAGTGACAAGGGAGCACAGCATGGGAGAGGTAAGTGACCAGATATAGTAACAAAGGTCACATATCCGTGACCCACTCAGACATGCTCTTTTTCCAGTTCATCTCCTCCAACTTTCTTCCTGCCTTAAGTCCTAGTAAACACTGAGTTTTGCAGTTTTTCAGACTTGGTGACTACATTCTTACTTCACAGAATATGCAGTTAAGAATATTATAGTTTAGTTGGACAAACAAAAAAGAGAGCCCATGAAAGAAAAAAGAGGTGCTAAAATAAAATAAAAGCAAACAGTTGTTACTTCAATTTCTTAACATTGCTCTACCTACATTTACCAGTTACTTTTTCTCTCTCACTAGTTCTTGGCATGAATGCATACCTTCAGAAGGCTTTCGTTGGAAAAGAATGTACACGTATTGACACATGTCACAGTTACATTTTAGTCAGTGATGGATTGCATATATGATTGTGGTCTATAAGAGCCTATTGCTTACTGATAACATAGCCATCTTAGTCGATGTAAGAACGCAATGATTTTTGTACAGTGATAAAATCACCTAACATTAAGCTATGCATTATCATATATAAAGATTTACTTATCAATCCTACCTACAGATTATCTAACTAAATCCTGCACTAGAAGTACTTTGCCCTCTATATATTCTCTGTCCCATAGAAATTAAAGGAAAAACATTTATCAGTTTAAAACTAAATTGCCATTCATCATCCATGAGTGACCTTTAAACTTCTTTACTTCTTTTGAAGACATAGCTCAGTTCATTTCACCTGGCTCATCTAACTGATATTTTTTACAGAGGTCCAAAAAGTGTCTTTTTTCAGTTTGGTTGTTTAGTAGTCTCTGCACGGGGACAATCACATCTTCCTTTGGCACATCTCTCTCTCTGTTATCAGGAGTCAGTTCATCTTTCTTTCTCATTCCAGTTGCAGCTTCATAAACCAAGGGCCTTGCTCTTTGGCCAAATCTATTCCAATGCTTCCCTGTTACGAATGCCACAGAAGCACTAGTTGGAATCAAGGCTCCAGCTGTTGGCTTTTATTTTGTTTTAACATCTCCTTGCTTTTTGAACACAAGTTTTTTGTCTTTCTAACTAAACTATACTATTCTTAACTGAAAAAAAGAGCTTATAAAAATATTTTTATATCTCCCATGGTGCTTACCATGCTTCTAGGCATAGAGGGAAGGATCAAGAAAAACTTTTTTGGTTTAATTGATTTAGCAACCAGAGAAAGGAATTTAGAAAATAGTATATAGTTCATATCAAATGTCTGAGAGGGTCTTAGAAAAATTTGTAGGAAAAACTACTTCAAAGATTAACAGTTCTTGCTTAGAAGTTTTCTTGCAAGTCAAAGCATAGATAATTTTTAAGGATCCTTATGTGAATGATTTCTAAAAATCATGGTACACTGTATATCCTCAGCAACTAAGATGATCATCACACTATTATGGTCCTGGGTACAAATTATATTCTGGTCAATGTGTTAAGCAGTTTTAAATTTATAATCTTGTTTAATCCATACATCCAGTAGATTTTACAGCTTTCATTTCTCTTTTGCATAATACAATGGAGGAAGAGTTAGATAAAATGAATTGGCTAACTGCACACAATTAAGAAATAACTGCACTGGGATTAAAATTTAGGTTGATGAAATTCTAACAACTGCATGCTCCATCACTATTCTTTTCTTCAAGGCATAACATGAATGATCAGAGAAGTATAAAAGTATCTCTAATTCCTACATATCATTTGACTAACAACCAGCAAGCAATTAAAACAATCTGATCTCAAAAGCTATTTTTTTATGAGAATTTCCTTTTTGTAAAGGTACTAGGTGGCAGTTAGTAGACTAAAGTAAGGCTAAGTGGACTAAGAGATAAATTAGAAGACAACACAATGGAATGAAAAAATCAGTTACAGATATCATAAAAGAAAAATTTCTAAATATGAAGAAAAGACACAGCAGATAGGTGAGGCTTACAGAATGCCAAATAACTATGGTGAGAAGAGAAGCTGCCCACAACACATCATAATAAAAACCCAGATGTGCAATGAAAAGATAGCCTTAAAAACTATCAGAGAAAATAAAAGTCCCACTTATAAAGGTAAACATTTTAGGATTACAGTAGACTTTTCATGACTCCTTAGAGTGGAGTTTTTCAAGCCCTAGATGAAAATAGCTTCCAATTCAGAATAATATGTTCTGCAAAACTATCCTTCAGAATTGATGGAGAAATAAAAGTATTTGTAATAGTGCCTTAAGATTTACATGAATGCCAAACCAGCTTTTCAAAAAATATTCAAGAATATCCTAAGACAATGACAATGAAGCCAAAAAAGTCAAAAAGTCAGATGAAAATACATTAAACAATATGAGTAGTTAGAGAAAAAAGGAAAAATAAAAGAGTCAACAAAAGAAAAAGAATGCAATGACAGGAATAAATCAATACATTTCATTAATAACCCTCAATGTAAATGGCTTTGGCTCTGAAATTAAAAGACAAATTGGAAATCAAGGTTAAAAAAACAGAATTCAACAACCTATTGCATTGAAGATACTTGTAGAATATAAAAAGAAACTCATAGACAAAAAAAAAATCACAGGAAGTGAAACAATATTCCATGCATCAGGGAACCAAATTTAAGCAGAGGTAGCTGTTTTATTCTCAAAGTAACCTTCAATCTAAAACTGATCATGAGTGACAAAGAAGTTCCTTACATATTGTTTAAGGAGATAATTCAACAGGAAGACATTAATAATTGTCAACGCATATGCACCAAAGATTGGAATACCAAACGCTATAAAACAAACACTGCTGGACATAAATGAACCAATAAACACCAACACAGTCACAATGCATGACCACAGTATACCACTTTCTCAAATACACGTGTCATCTGAACAAGCAAAGCAGTGAAGAAATATCACAGCTAAATTACATTTTGAACAAATGAACTTAATAAATATGTATAGAGTGTTCTACTGTACTGCAACAGAATACACACTCTTCTCAGCATCATAGAGAGATTTCTCCAAAATAGGTCACACACTAGTCCATAAATACTACCAAATTATAGTGTACTGAAACTAGAAAACAAGTGTGAGAGGAACCCCAAACCACTTTTCTGGTCACTACAGCCAAAGTACCAACTCTTAGCTCGCTCTGTACATTGGTTTTCCTCAGCAGTGTGGGGAGAGGTGACAGCCAAATAACCAACCTAATTAAAGATGAAACCAAAATCCCAGAGAAGACTTACACTCCATGACTGAAGTGCTACTTTAATGCAAAGAGTGTATGAGAGATAGCCATGAGAGACAGACTCAGAAAGAGTGAGGTCTAGACATAGATTCCCTGATATTCCCTAAGAAGCTCAAGTTTAGCCCAGAAAAATCGAAAGGTCTGCATTTTAGGAAGAGAGGCCAAGTTTGGTGAGTACAATCTTTGGAGGAGGTTGGGTCTGAAGATGGTGACGTTAGGTTCCATAGTCTGCTTGAGTTCCTACACATCTGCTTTCATCCAGTGGTCTGATTTACTGCAAGTCAATATTTGGTGTAATTTTCCATACTAAAATCATAGATCTCTTTTTTTGGGTAAGGAAGGTACATGAGTGATTCTAAATATTTAGTATCCAGTTTATATTTGATGTTATTATTGTTACTACTATTACTACTATAGCCAAGGGGACATAGATATTGCCATCAATTTGTTTTCTCTATGCCATTATCTGCATAGCCTGAGAGTCATAAACAATACCATAACCCTTTCTTAAAGAATGAGGAAAGGGGCTAAATGAGCTCCAACCTTCTCTTCCAAACAAATGAAGGTAGTTGGAGCACACAGACAAAAATAAAGGTCAATAGTTAGTTATGCCCAGAAGAGTTCTACCTACTGCACAAAGCTACTTACTATATTCAAACAACAAAGTGCAGCACAGAAATTTTTTTTAAAAAATTAAAAATAAAAGCATGAGAAATCAAGGCAACAAAATGTGCCCCAAAACTCCCAACTCCTCTAAAGCCATCCAGGGGATATGGAGGGGGAAGAAGTCAAAAGGCACATAGGAAAAATGTCTGAAACCATACCAATGGAGGTAGCAAAACAAACAAATAATGTGCTTGGAAAATTCAAAGAACTTGTAACCAAATACATAATGATCATAATGAAAGAAATGATCAGTAAATCTAGGGAAGAGACTAGTAAAAATCTAGAGGAGCTAAGGAAAGAGGTAAAAAACAAGAAAGTCCACAATAGGACAGAATGGGAGTCCATAAAAAGTTTCAAATAGAAATCCACGAGATTAAAAATGTAATTGAAAATATGGGCAATGGAACCAACTAATGCCAACACAAAGTGCAAATTCTAGAAGGCAGACCTGTAACTAGTGATCAACTAACTAGACTTACCCTAAAAACAACAAGAGAAAGTGAAAAATGAGTCAAATTGCAGCTAAATGACACATAGAAAACTATTCTAAGAGTAATTGACAGCTCAAAAGACATTTTAAAAAACTGTTTACAGAAGTAATAGCAGAAAGCTTTTCACATATTAAAAAATAATTTAACATATGAATAAGTGAGGAATATAGAACATCAAATACCCATGATTAGAAAAAACACGCATAATATCATGATTAAAATACCAGAAATCCAACACAAGAGCAGGATCTTAAAAGTTGTTAAAGAAAAGCAACAAATCATTTATAAAAGAAAATCCATTGAAATTACAGTAGACTTCATAGCACAAACCTTAAAAGGCAAGGATAGCTAGTAATGAAGCGTTTCAAGCCCTAAAAGAAAACAACTTCCAACCTAGTTTGTTATATTCTACGAAACTGTCTTTCAAAAGCGATGAAAAAATGGAATATTTCCATGAAAACGAGAACTTAACAATTCATAACCACCGAAACAAAACTCTATAAAATTGCCAAGAGAGAAAGAGACAATGAAGATAACAATGCCAAAATGTCCAATAGAATGAATGCATCACATATGGGAAGCAATTAATAAGAAGGGAAAGAAAGGAAAGCAGCCTCAGGAAAAGAATACAATGACAAGGGCCGGGGATCTAGCTCAGCGGTCTAAGCACCTGCCTGGCAAGCGCAAGGTCGTGAGTTCAATCCCCGGTGCCACAAAAAAAAAAAAAAGAATATAATGACAGAAATAAGTTAATATCTATCAGTTACAAGTATCAGTGTGAATGGCCTCATTTCACCAATCAAAAAATGCAGATTAGCAGAATTGATAAACAAAATCCAATGATATGCTGTATGTAAGCAACACATTTAATGTAAAAGTAAACTCAAAAACTAAAAATCAAAGGAAAGAAAACAATATTCCATGCAACAGGAGCTTGAAATGAAGCAGTAGTAGCTATCCTGTTTTTAGGCAAAGCAAAATTTAAGTCAAATCTTATCAAAAGAGGGAAGCAAGGACACTATATATTGCTAAATAGAACTATTCAACACATAGTGATAACAATTATAAACATATATGCACCAAAACATTGTATACCCAATTTCATAAAACAAATCATAATCAGCATAAAAGATCAAGTAATCATCAGTACAAATATAGTGGGGACCCTCAGTACTCCACTACAAAAATAGAGAGTTCAACTAAACAAATAATCAATAAAGAAATACCAGAGCTGAACAAAACCTTTGAAAAAACAGTCTTAATAAATATATACAGTGTTTCACCCAATAACAAGAGAATATACATTCTTTTCTCAGTACATAGTACTTTCTTCACAATTTCAAATTATTTCACATATACTAGATAATTAAACATGCTAAAATTAAACGCAAAATAATTGAAATTTTACCATGCATATTATAAGATCACAGTGCAATGAAATTATAAATCAATGACAAAAAGAAATCACATAAATTACACAAACATGAAATTAAAGAGCATGTTCTTGAATAATCGATGCTTCACAGAAAAAATTGAGGAAGATATAAAACAGTCCCTAGAATTAAAAGACAATACAGTACAACTTATCAGCACTTATGTGACACAATAAAAGCAGTCCTATGAGAAAAGTTTATAGTTGTGAATGACCACATCGGAAAAACAGAACAAGCCCCAAAATGTAACCCAATGATGCAATTCAAGATCCTAGTAAAATGAGAACAATCCAAATACAGAGCTTTTATAATGAAGGAAATTATAAAGTTCAGAGGAGAAACCAATGAAATAGGGACTTAAAAAACAGTACAAGAACCAATGAATCACAGAACTTATTCTTTGAGAGAATAAACAAAATAGGCAAACCCTTAGCATACCTTGCCAAAAAAGGAAAGAAAGACACAAAACCAATGCAATAAGTGAAAAAGCTGAAGTCACAATGGATATTAATGTGATCCAGACTATTATTAGCAACTACTTCACAAACCTGAATGCCAAAAAATCTGGAGTTCAGAAAAAACAGAGCTATTTCTAGATACATATTTATTAACAAAATAGAACCAAAAAAAATCCTGAATAATCCAGTAACAATGAAACTGAAGAAGTTATAAAAAAAATCTACCAAGAAAAGCTCAGAACCTGATGGATTCACTGCTAATTTCTGTAAGAATTTTATGGACGAATTAATACCAATATTCCTCAAACTCCTTAATGGAGAGGCAAGCAATACTCCAAATACCATTCACGGAGCGTACCGTTACCCTGATTCCCAAATCACACAAGGATCCAACTGAAAAAGAACTGCAGCCCCTCCATTTAATGATCAACTATCACCACTCCTGTTTAATGTAATCCTGGAAACATTAGAGCAATTAGATGAATGGATAAAGAAAGTAGGGTATTTATGCACAATGCAGTTCTACTCTTCTATAATGAAGGAAAAATTTGAATCATTTGTAGGAAAATGGATGTACCCAGAATCCATAGTGTTAAGTGATGTAAATCAGATATGAAAGTTTAAATACTGTATGGTTTATCTTATATAAGAAACTTGATATATAAATAAATGTAAGCACAAAATAAAAGATAGATAATAAGTAAAAGGGAGATCAAAATTCTGCAAGTGGAAAAGGGTCTGAAAGATGGAGAAGGGGATAGTGGGAGTGGAAGTGTACATGAAAAGAATTAAGATGTGTCATGCCCATGTACCAACTACTCGCAGTATGTTTATTATGTATCACAAACATGTATTTATAGAAACAAGAGTTTCATGTGAATCACTTCGTACAGACACAGCCCTAACATCATTAATTTTCTGCTGTTTTTCAAAAAGGTTTTCATATGTGATCCCATATTTATCTCAGTCTTGTGGCTTCTATTGCTATTTTTCCAGATTCCTTTCCTGCTGCCACAACAATTAGAGTACGACACCAACTCTTCTTGTTATCTTTTACCTTGCTCTGTTCAAAATACCCACATATCTCACAGAGAATCATCACATAAATGGTCATTTTCCGCATAATGTTCCATGGCTAAAAAAGGACTGATGGTGGCCCGTATTAACAATCGATAAAAACATGAGATCTAATATTACTGGATTTATTAAGATTTCTGTCTTTGCTCTCTTCCACAAGAATGTTTTTGAGACAATCTTCATTATTTCATTCTTTTCCATTTTTTCGTTTCTCAGTGAAACAAGTATACTTTCTCAATTTAGTAGATGTTTAATACATATATATTTATACAGTAAATAGATACTATATATAAATATATAGATTCATAAAGGAAACGTATATATATATATATATATACACAAAGTCAACGGATACAAGAATGAAAATCTAAGATTAATAATGAGATCTGAATAATAATACCTCCTACTCATTCAACTGCAACTCTAGATTACTAACAATAGAAGCCTGTGATTCAAGTGAAAGACAAATCATGTCATCCTTAGTTTTCTGACCTTTCTAAAAAATGTGCATTCGAAAAACAGAAAAATTTTTCAAGAATTTTAGTTATTCTTGAAAAGAGAAAACAATGAAAATGGCACCCTTACTATTTGACTACTGAGTTAATCTCCTCTCTTTTTTATGGTCCTCAATCTATGATAACTACTAGATCTGAAAACTCGGGAGAATGAACCATAGAACAGAAAACTATTGCACTGTTTTAAACGTGCCTAATTTTAAATGACTTTCAAATGAAGATTTATAAATTTAGAGATTTGTTGTTTTCACACAAGGAAGACAGTTTCTCTGACTCGTTTATTCATGAAGGGAACAAGAACATTCAATGATGGAACACAATTCTACCATGATTTTAAGTATAAACATTTGGTATCCCATTTATCCTCATATAAAATTGAAATTTGCAACACTTCATTTAGCAGAATATTAATCCCCCAAGACTGGAAAGGAGAGCTAGTGTGAACAAAATTTTGCAGGGTGGATCAAGTTAAAAACACACATGTACCCACATCCATGCACACACCTATGGGAGCACATGGGAAGGAAGTAGCTCTGTGTAGTTATGGAAGTCTTGGCTCTATGCTTACAAATTTATCTGTGTTTTGAGCACTGATCGATTTGCTTAGAATAGAGCAGGGCACACACGGCAATGAATAATTATTTAATAAAATAATTGTTCCATGCCTCCAACACCACTTCTTTTAGAATCACGCTGGAAAAAAGGGCAGCAAATATGTAAATTGGAACTGATGAGGGGATTACATTTCACTAAAAAAAAAATTAAAAATTGGAATAAAAACAGTCTGCAAATCCCTCTAAGCCAAGCCCTGTCTCTGAATTACAACACCAGCGCCTGTCGGCTGTGATAATTTCACTTCATTAAGTTGCAGATATAAATAGAGAGCCCTTTTTTCCATGCACCACTTTAAGTAAGCATGGACTGAAAACACAGGGGTTATTGATCCACTCTGCTGTTTGTTATGGGGTCTTTGGTCTTGCTTCATTGTGTGCAGCAGAAACTTTCAAACACCTATATCATGAAGCCAGGGACAATTTACTTCTGTGAAACCCATTTTAAGTGTATTGCTCTCACTGCCAAAAAAGTTAAAAGAATAAATCTCATCAAGTATGCTACAAACTAAAATGCAAAACAGACTTGTGTACGCAGCATGTGAAAAAGCAGATAAATTAATAAGAAAATTTGATTAAATGCGAGTGTTTCAGGCATTAGTAGCAGATTACATTATATAGTAAGATAATACAAAATACATTATTTTTTCTGTTTATGAGTTTGTACCCCAAGAAGCTTTTTTCCCTTCTAACTCAGAGTTTTCTATATGATAGACTTTTCAGATAATGTACTACATAAATAAGATTTTTGAAATTATATTTGTCCCTCAATTTTTTGAAGAAAAAAAATTTCACACAGAAGAACATTAATTCTAATGTTTTCAGGTAAAGTTTTGACAAAAGCAGGTAATTGAAATCAGAAAGCAAAACCAAAAGAGTATTTTCAATAGTTTAAGGCAGGGATCCTCATACCTTTTCTATAAAAGTAGGAAAACAAATAATAATACACTGGTATATTGGCACTTCCACAAGCATTAAAATGTAACCCTTTAAAAAATGTAAAAGCTATTCTTAGCTTGCAGACCTTAGGAAAACTGGTGGTATGCTGTATTTGGCCCATAAACCAGTTTGCCCACCTAGGCCTAAGATATACAAAGATACTGTCATTTTATCATTTCATTTATTTGTTTTTATTTTTCCATAGATTAAATCTAGTTGTTGATTGACAACGGACAGTTAGTGAGTTTCAGCTTTAATTCTTTATCTCAGAAAACCCAGATTTTAAATTGTTTTAAGAGGGAAAATGACTTTGCAAAGCCTTAATGTCAATGGGCTTTTGTCCACATAATAAAATGACTTGGCATCACTCGATACCAACAAGCCTGATCAGCCAGCTGGTATTGGCAGCGATCTAAGAGTGAGCAGCAGAATGAGGCTGGAGATCAACATTAAGGGGCAAAGCCTGAGAAATGAAGTGGAAGTACAGAGGTGTTGCTTGGGGTCTGGCATAGCTTGTGCTTGACTCAAATCAGTTGGTTCTATGAATCCTTTATTTTGTGAACATTAGTTTAGAAAACAGTTTCCACAACCCAATACTCAAGGATGAGATGATTAAAGGAATTGTTCGAGTTACTTTCAATTTTATCAACTTCGGCTTGTATGGATCAAGTGGTTATTGTTTCCCCCAAATTAAATGAGTTTAATAAAAACAAACCATGACTTTAACTAACTTTATGTTTTATTTCTATAATCACTAATAACTGGCTAGCTGAGAGAAAACTCTCGAAGAGATTTGCATCCTACTTCTGTCTGAACTTTAGTAGCCTTCTGAATTTTCAACATTCAAGAGGTCATGAAGAAATTGCGACAAGGTAAGAAAACAGCCGATATGAGGCAATTTGTAAGATGAAAAATTTCAAAATCTAAGAGAAGAATGAGCCTACCAAAGAAACTTGGGAAGTTGGGGGAGAGAGTTCATTACTTCTAAACCAGGGATTGTGAGAGAGCTATGACATTAACAGCAGGACTTCTGAGAATGTATGCGCTCAAAGCACTGTTTACAGACTAAGCATATTATAAACATATGCCTAGCATGTGTATGTGTGTGCTGATGTGATTGTTTTGATACAATTGATGCCAAAAGCGTTGCTTAATTATAAAACTAATAGCTAATAGCTACTGTATACTAGGCACCCTTGAAAGCTTTTTATAGGCACCCCACTATTTATTTATCACAGTAACCCACCCAGTAGGTAAATACTATTTCCAAGATTTAGGGAGGAAGCATAGGAAAGGAAATCACAGAATGTGATGTATATCAATGTGCACTAAATTCCCCATTAAGAAGACAGCTCTGTTAATGAAAGAGAGAATGCTGGACTTCTTGATAGGGTTATGTGGATCGCAAAAGTGGTGGTTAAAGCCTTTTTTTTTTTTCACTTACTGTGAGAAACTTCTTTCAGATTTATAAGCTAGTTTGTAAGTTTCTTACATAAGGCTTGCCTAAAACAGCAGAATACTTTGTGTTCTCTTTGCAAATGTATTTCTACACTGTGATACAATACTTTGTGTTGCTATAATAGAATACTACTGATTAGGTAATTTATAAAGAAAATATAAATTTATTTCTCACAGTTCTATAGCCTTGGAACTTCCAGAGTAAGCAGCAATACCTGGTTAGGAGCTTCTTGTTGTGTCACCAAATGACAGAAGGCAAAAGGACAAGCATGTGTTTGTGTGTGTGTGTGTGTGTGTGTGTGTGTGTGTATGTAAGTACCTAGGTAACTATTCATCTCTCCCTGGCTAACCACCTACTATTTCATCTTTTTATGAGGGTGAAGACTTGATGAACTAACTAATTAACAAGGTCTCACTTCTCTAGCCTCCTGTACTGGGTATTAAGTGTTCAATACATGAATTTCAGGGGACATGTTCAGTCTACAGGACACATATAGAATCATGCAACTTCTTATTGGTTTATACACTTTCCTCTTTTGTTCTGAAACTTTTTCCCAGAGGCCAATGATTTTTGTGTCTATGGTACACTTGCATTTGGAAAAACGAGTTGCCAGATAGTGGAATTTGTTCATCACCTTTAACCACCAGCATCATCTAGATCGGCATTGACTGGTAGTTATATAATGCCTGCCACATACATGATTTTCAATTTTCTAGGACCCATATTAAAAAAAGAAACAAGTGAAACATATTTCAATAATGTATTTTTATTTTACCTTAAGTTTTACAATTTCAACTTGCAATTGATATAGAATTAGGTGAGATACATTGTACTTTTTGTGTTGAATCTTTACACTTATAGTGAATTTCAATTCATATGTTAAAGCTCTTTGAAAATACTTGAGTTCTATACTTCTATGCTTAAGTTCATAAAATGTATTGTTGAAAATATATTCACATACCCCAGTCGCTCCAATCATACTTAACTGAATGAAGGGCTTAACATTAACTGAATAGCTGAATGAAGGGCTAGACTTTAAATTTAAAAGAATCAAAATTAATACAATTTAAATTCAGTTTATTTATTACATTGGTTTTAACTGATGTGTTGAATGCAAGTGGTGGGGATCTCCTGTGCTTGGTATCTATACCCTGGGCAGTGCAGTTCTAGATTATAGTTTTTAATCCCCAAGTATTTATCAGAATCAACCGTAAAGCTTAGTGATCAAAATAAATAGTATTGATTAATAAGACAGTTAACCCATATTGAGCACTTTCTATGTTTCAGCTTTACTGAGATTCATTACTATCATTTTATAGTTTCTTAAAATAAGGCATAAAAGGGTTGAGTAATTTATCCAAGATCACAACTAAGAGTGACAAAGTTTCTCTAAAGCCTTTGATCTTGAATATTCTATAGCATATAGTACAACATCATTCTACTGAGAATCCATAGGTTCCAGAAACTGCTGAGAGTGATAATTTACTGTATATGTATTTTTTCATTGCAATGCTAGGAATCAAACCCAGGGCATCATGCACACTGGGCAAGCAATCTACAACTAAAATACGTTTGTATCCTGATTTACCTTCCCACGCCAGGTCTTGATTAAACCCTGAATTTTCTATATGATCCCCACCTTATTATGTGGCACTTCACCATTTAACATGGCATCATTGTCAGGTTTCTTGAAAACTAGGACGTGAGGACTAAATATTGGTTTAATGTAAAAAAAAAAAACAAAAACTATCCTTCAAAACCTCTGTTGAGAATTTGAGAATAGTTGTTAGAGCAAAAATCCTTTATCTTAACTTTGGTGAAATAATCCTGCAGAATGTCTGCTTCATGTTGTTATGCTTGAACTTTTTCTAATAATTTTAAAGAGATTACCTAACTCCTGAGGCAGTTTCAATCTATGTTTTCATATTTTTAAGAAGCTAGCACTTCTCAGTGATTCTGCGGATAACATCTAGAGGGCATTGTTATTGAATTATGTGGTTACCAGGTAAAATAGGGAAACAAATGAGATTTTTAGGAGGAATTCCTTGCTTTGTAGGCCCTGAGAAACACTGCTAAGTTTGCTTGAAATTGAAGCTTATGAGTTAAGAACACAACTTTCATTTATTCAGCAACAACTGCAAAGTGTGCACGTTTCCATGGAGACATGTAAGCCATTTCCTTTCCCACATTATGAGCATAGGCCTTTTTCCCAAGTCTGATTTCCGTCCCTTTACCCAAGAATGGGTGAGATTGGGAACTCTGATCCTAGAGTCTGGCATGGTTCCAGGCAGAACAATAAAAAAAGACATAAATCATGGGGAAAAGAGGTTAACGCCAGTGGGAGGTGTGAAGGTGGAGAGATGAAATATGGCTGCCACTGCACATCTGCAGAATCCAGAACACACTTAAGTAGGAAGAGTACATCTGAATGAATTTCACAGTGCAGATGTTGACATATGCTACTAAGGACTGATAGTTCAGTTGTAATCCTGCACCTTAGTAGATAATTATTTACCTTCAATTTTATTTCTAGACTTTATTTTCTCAGTTGCTCATTGCTTGCTTTGTTTGTTGCTTTGGTAACCAATTATTAAGTACCCGCTAAGTGCAAAACATCAAGATGGATCACAGGGTATATTAGGGAACCTGAATGTCATATTTTATATCTAAATGTCCCTCCAAAGTTTCATGTGCTCAGAGGTGGTACTTTGGGGAGGTGCTTGGATCACAGACCTATGATACTCATCAGTGTATTAGTCCACTGATGATTGTACAGATGGGTGTGACGTTCAGAAGTGAAGCCTGGTGGGAAGAGGTGGGTCACTGTGGGCATGGCCCGTAAGGGTGTAGGTATCCCTCCTCCTAACTTGATCCCTCTCTGCTTGCCAGAATTGTGGGTGTCAGTATTTGTCTCAGTGATGAGAAAGTAACTAAGACACTGAAGGAAATCTAAAATTGTTCCTGACGTGAGCCCTCGTATGAACTAGAAAGTCACTGTATTGGACAGCTTTCTTATTGCTGGGACCAAATACCTGACACATACAACTAAAAGGAAGGCAGGTTTATTTGACTCATGGTTTAAGCGGGCTTAGTCCATATCTGGCTGACTCCAAGACAGAGACATCATGGAGGAAGGGCATAGAGGAACAAAGTTGTTTAGTTTATTGTGACCTGCAACAAAGCTGGAGAACAGTGCCAGAAAGAAAGCAGCCAGAACAAAACAGTATGCAAGATCCCATTTTTACGACTCACCCAGATATAGCCAGAAGTATACTTTACTAGATCCCAGGTTATTTGACTAGCTTGACACACTGATGGGGTTTTAACAGTCTTTTGTTTCCAAAAGCTGAAGTGAACTGAAACTGTGAATAGGTCCTCAGGTCCAGGATTCTCTTTGGAGTCAAGGTGGCTGTGTGGGACACATTTGGATTAATCACTAATAAATGGATGTAAGATCAAGACTGGAAATGACCTCATTCAAAAAGTGAAGGAAAAAGTGGCAAAATCTGAGTGGCAGTCACATGTATACTGCACTCTTTCTGTGTCGTCTCTTTGAAAGTATTGATATCTCTAGGGAAGTTGCTCTCAATTCTAGGGATGCCAGAGACCAGGAAATATGAGTTTTGTTTTTGCTTTCTCAAAGATTCCCATGATGGACCCCAAACTATTTGTCCTTTCCCATAGTTTTGTATACTATGTCCTACTCTGGGACTTCTTTCTTCAGTACTGTAGCTTGAACCTAACATATATCTTCATCATTTTAATAAGGTGTTGATCATTTACCACTAGCTCTCTTAAAGTGACAGTAATTAGAAATATCTGACCATATCAGTTGCTCCAATAAAGAGATGAAAATAAACCCTCATCTTAATATCCATTTGTTACTTTCCTATACATTTTTCCTTCAGAACCAAAAATTATAGACATTGTTGCCATTCTATTATCATTGTGCCTAATACAGTGTCAAATACAATATATCTTTTATCAGGTGTTTATTAAGTTGAGAGTGAATTCAATTTAGGGAAGTTATTAAAAATGGCAAATGGAAACATGTTTAATTATTTTTTGAGGGAAAATAACATTTTCTCTCAAGACAATTTTGCAAGCACTTCCAGTTTTTGTTTTTTCTCACACACATGGAAGATTCACAGAAAATCAAAGCCTAGAAGAAGCTGTGGATCTTTTAGCTCTAGGGAGAAAATGGTGAAAGGAAAGGAGAAAAAGAGAAATAAAAGAAGCAGTGTCAGACTGAACAAGGAGTGAGGATTGCCTTTGGGAACTTGATTTCTCCACTCAAATTGACTAAAAATAGCAGTAGTAATGGTATTACTGAACCCCCATTATGCATAGCTCCTTTAAAATTTTTATGACATTAACTCACTCAATCCTGACAACAACCTTTTGATCTATATAATACTATTACCCCCATTGGAGAAATGAAAGCAATAAGCCCCAAGAAAGTGATTGCATAGCTTGATCTACATCTGTATAGCTAGTACAATTTGATAATAGAGTACATGAGACCAACCTAAAGGCATCGTAGACTGTGCCCAAAGGTCCATGCTGTGCTCCTTTTCCACAAAGCCTCACTGTTGTGTACCACATCCCTTCTTTGTGTTCATCATCTGCCTGTGCTCTTTTGTTTAATCACCCTGATAATGCCCTGAACTGGTTTTCCTATTTATCATTATAGCAGCAAAGACACTGAAGTTCAGGCAAGAAAGGCAAGTTAACCAAGGTTCCCCACAAGTGATGCAAATGCAGGCTGTCACACTATATATTCTACATTTTTCTCTGTGCCCCAGTACCTTTTAATGAAACTGTGTGAAAAACTTTCTTTTCTATCTTTAACTTTATAGGAAGAATTAAAGATTCCCCTGACAGCAATTAAGCTCCCAACCTTGTACCTGAAAGTGAGGAAATGTTTGGGAGTTTTATGTTTGACTGCCTTCCACGTCCAGTCTGAGAAGTAGGCTTATGAATCCAACTATCATTGCCGCACCATATGTCAACCTCCAGGAGTGCTATGCATCCACACAAGCTTTCAGTTTATTTGCAATACAAAAGGCTAAAGTGAACCACTGGTAACTTTGATATATGAGCTTTTATAGTATGGTCATTCATTAGAAAAATAAAACCTTTCTTCCAACCAATATGAAATCAGAAAATAGGACTAGAATAAATATTATGCTCAGACATGATCTTTTAATTTGAAATATTAAAATTGTAACTATACATTTACACACTTCCATACTGCCATTGTACTTGAAACGTTTTTTCCACAGATACAAATGTGATAAATGGTTTTGTTATTTCAGTTTAGAAATAAGCAGCTATAGAAATCACATTTTAATATATTCCAGATTAGACTGCATGCTATATTTGTAATAAGGACTTGTTTCCAACATTAGTTGGCAGATCACTCATATGAACAATTATCCAAATAGCTATTAGGATATGATTGCACTCATTTCCAGGCAAAGCAAGGTTGCCAGAACTAAGCCTGGCTGCTGGTTAGATTTTGGTTTGACTTTTGGATAAAGCCACAAGAATTTGTCAGTCATCTTGTCTGCAAGGGAGTCTCCCTGTTTTGAGGCGAGTCTCCTTCCTACTTTAAAATAGAGGCAAATGTGTTTTACTTTTGTTTGCTTTTTATACTTTTACATGATCCAGAAGGGGATAAAAAAAACAATGAAAGGAAAGAGGTGGAAGGGAAGGGAGAAAAGGGAAAGCTTTGCACAGGAAAGTAACATGAAAAACCAAGACAGTGAAGATGTAAAAGGTTTAAAAATCATGGTTCTGGAGAAGTATGGGAACAAGGAACATAGCTCCATAGCTGTACACAGATCAGCTCGTATATATGCTCCATAGTTCTATCTCTAAGAGAGCCCCATGCTTAGCATAATTTGTAGAATGGATGCCAAAAAGAAATGGTGTTTATAGAAATGAAGAATCAAACTTTTCCTTGTTGCCCATTCATTATGCTTCTGCATAATTTGGCACTTTGGGACCCTGCTAGTTAATCTAGTCCAACACTCTATCCCAAGAACAGTGACTCCCTTAGACTAGGTGAAGAAAAGCTCCCTTTGTGCTCAGGTCTGTGAATGGTAGGAAGATTATTTAGAAAGCCTATGTGCTTCATAGGAGTGGGGCGATCCCTCCCTCCCACAGCTGCATGATGATGGAGGTTTATGACAAGTCTCCAATTCCACTCATCAACCACCAAAACCACTGTCCTTGCCACAGTGAGAAAGGTCACCATTCTTCTTCTTCACATTTGGGATGTGAAATAGCTGAAAGGGCAAACACAATTTTTCTTTTAATTAGAAGTTATCGAAGTCCATTGAGGACCTCTCCAATGTATGTTAATAGTTTAAGCCTGGAAAGACAAGTTATCTGGATGTTAATTTTCATGGAAATATAATGCCTTATGTTGAGAAGGGTTTTATAATTCTTTTTAACCAAACATACATAGAAAGAGAGCATTTTACTTTGCATAGACTCTGGATCTACGATAGGCATCTAGTTGAAGATTTGCTTCTAGTAATTATAATCAAAACTGAACTATGAGTATGTAAAATGTGTAAAATGAGTGGATTTTATGTTCTATTTTCAGTGGTTTCTATTAATTCTCTAACTATTTTGATGCTGGAATTTAGGACATCAATGCAAAGAAATTATCCTATACCACTCAACAAACGTTACATGAAAATAATTGTAAACTTTTACATATGTGTCAAACATTTGTTGAGTTCTTGCCATAGGCAAACCTCTAAATTCTTACAAATACGTTATCTCTTTTATTACTCAGAACAATGCTCTTGGGGGAGGAAGGTTACCACCACCATCTATAGATGTGGACAGGTGTAGTGGACAGGTGTGTCTGCTTGTCCAAGTGTGCAAGAAGCTTATGACAGATCAGATGAAGAACACAAGTTCAGTGCTGAATGGGATATTATCAATAAAAGTAAAATGTTGAGGGAAAAATTGCATATATTTATCCCATAAGAACCTGAAAGTAGTTGGTTTTGATATGGTAACAAGAAGAAGAAAGAGGAGGAGGAAAAGGAGTATAAGGAGGAAGGAGAGGAAGAAGAAGAGGACGAGGAGCAGGAGGAGGAAGAGGAAGAAGAGCATTCATTGAAGAATGAAAGGCTTTTAAAATCAAGTGCCAATATCTTTACTCTCCTCCCAAAGATAAAGCCCTTTTCATTTTATGACCAGCATATATGAAAGGAATCACAAGGAGTTTGAAAGATGACAATTTTCCCCCAAATTTTTGGCTGTTTGTTTAAGAAGACAGTTAAAGCCACAGGTTTTCTTTATTGATTACTATGAAAAAATGAGATGAGAGATTTTGAGTAAACAAAATCACTAGGTGAAAATGCTAGCTTTTAGTAAGAAAAATTTTAAAAAGTCAAACTGTGAATGTACTCTGAGCGAAAATGTACTGAGATTTGTTTTCTTTCTGCCTTTTCCTTGCTTCCCATATATCATATTTTCAGCATTTCTTTTTGTTATAAAAATAGAAAATGCACTTGGTACTTATAAACAAAAGATACTGAATAATGAGTACTATAAAATTAGCAAGATTTTATTTTATTGTCAATCTTATCTTTAAAAAGAAAAGAAAATCTTACCCAAAAGTTTGTTACTTCAGTAAAAATTATCTTAAGGCATGAAAATAAGTGATACATCCCCAAATCTTATCTTTTTATAGAATCACATCAAAGGTAAATCAAACAGGACTTCACAATTGTTTGGGATAGTTCTCTCTCTTCCTTCTTTCCTGCCTTCCTTCCTTCCAAAATTCTCAGTCTTAGTCTTGCATTAATTTAATTTGTGTTGCCAATTGGAGGACAGACACAGAGTTTGGTTTCCCACAAACTCAGTTCTCATTTGCTTCTAAAATGTATCTGAGTCATAGGAAGCTGATGTGACTCTCAAGGTTAAGGTTATATCCAAGTCTAAAGTGAATATACTGCCTTATTTTATATAAATTCTAATGAAATCTGCAATTGCCTGGGGGTAGAAAGATATTTTGCCTGCACTTTCTTTTTTATAACTACTGCTGAAATTAAACTTGGAAAGGAGAAGGAAAAGATTGATATTGTTGGTCATTGGGGTTTGCATTTGACATTCCTCAAATAATGGGATGTAATATGGTTATGCAGAAAACAGATTGATTTTGCACAATTTTCCCACAGAGGTAATAGGGAACAGACTAGAGGAAATTCCAAGGTTTTGTTGGGGGAACTATTTGCAACACAACTGAAGAAGAAAACAAACTCAAACCATCACTTTGTGCAATTTTCCCTTCAATAATTTTAAGTAGAAAATTTGCTAACCAATTTGTTTTCATTCCTCTGAGTTTCGTGAATTTGGGAGTACAGTTTGGCAGGGAGAGCTCAGATGATGACTATTAAAATAATAGTGATAGCAATAAAATTTGCATAACAATTTTCATCTGAGGATTTAAAATATATTTTTTAGAATATACTCACCCCCCCCAGTTCTTCACTATTTCGCTCCTACATACTAAAATATAATTTTAATGAAATACTGCTGCAGGTTGCAAGAGTGGCACTGCGCTAAAGGATGAAAGATTACTCCGAGTCCATATCTGATCTGTACAATAAGAGAGTTCAGAGGGGCTGCTATGAACTGAGAATCCTCATCATGAGAAAGTCTCAAAAGACAGCCCTGAATGGAAGCCTCTGTGGCCTTTTATTGATAGAAACAGGAAGCAAGAATTGAAGAAAGAAGAAAGGCAGGAATTCCTGTGGGTGACAGGGTAAGGACACGGGGCAGTGAGGATAGTCTGCTAAAGGACTGACTCTGGGACTAAATTAAATGATTAAGGAGTACTGGCAGTGAAGACCCAGGCCAGAGCATTCACTCCTTCAGACAATGCATTTGATTCTACTGTGAATTGTGGCCAAATAGACTGTTTTTTCATCCATAATGATGCATTCCAAGAGGTTTAAGGCTTGTGGTTCTAAAAGTCCCATATCTCTGCATATCCATCTCATACATACTGCATATCCATCTCGTACATCCCTCTGACCAATACTGTAATACTTGTAGAGATTTGAGGGCATATGCCTGATACCATACAGTTGGCAGGCAGTGCTGGAATCCTTCTCATACCAAATAGGAAGATTTTATTAATGCCAAAGAAAGGAATTAATCCAGTAATTTAATTTTCTATGTCATTTTAGGATGACAGTCATATTTGTTGGTTATTGCATGTTGCTAATGAGACCAAAGTCATTGTCTTCACCCTAAAATGATATAGTCAATATTTGCCTTTACAGAGTTTCACTCATTTTCTAATTTCTGACAATGGACTTACCTAGAAAAATCCTTATGCTTGTTTTCCTTTGTGATCAGATGATGATTGCATCAAAAAATAATAAATAAAAAAACTTTCCCAACACTGAAATATCAATTGAAAATATTTATTTTAAATTTTATATAGTTATAGAAATAATGTCATTAGAACAGTCAACCCCAAATAATAATCTTGTTTTTCTCCTTTTTTTCTTTTCTTTTTTCTTTTTTTTGGTACCAGGGATCAAACTCACAACCTCACACTTGCCAGGCAAGTGCTGTGCTGCTGAGCTATATCCCCAGCCCTGCCTGTATTTTGATTAGTAAAACATTTCTCTCTTTTTCTCTGTAAGTATCTTTTTCTGTGTCTCTTATTCCTCATTCTGGAAGCAAAATTCTCCTCAGTACCCAAGGTTCTAATGTCTAACAAAATGGATTCCAATTGTGTTAATAAAGAGATGCCTTTAAATATACTGTGTAAACAAAGTTCAGAGATACATACAATTTCAACCTGGCAGTCTTTTCTCTGGGCCCTTTAAGGACTTAGTATTGAGACTTCATGAAAAACAATAAATGTGCCTGGATCATGTGTAGACATTGCCCCATTCTCTCTTTCAAATCATGAGTCTCATTTTAGATGTGCTCATCTAAATTTAGCATTCTTTCCCTTATTTCCTCTTTTTCTGAAGTGTGAAAAACCACCATTTGTGACTTGGAAAGAATTCCAAACATTTCTTTATGCTTGGCACTTCTAAATGTGTTGTTCTGTGCTCTAAGTCAAAAATGCAGATGGAAAGAGGTGGACCATCAAAAAAGTATAGCTACGACAAGCCAATGATTCACTGTCAATTGAATGTCATATAAATTCATTGAAAAATAATTGGTCATTTTATGAGACATCTAGACTACAGAGTGAGAAAGTGATATAGGCAGATTAGAAGACATGGAAGTAAATTAGAATAGCATAGGCAAGAATGAATATAGGCTTCTTCCCCATTTTTTGTAATCTGCCCATTCTACTACCAGTTAACAGTAGACCTGATGTTACTGATTTCTCTGGCTAGAACTGTCTGCTTTTGATGTGTGCTCCTTCTTTTCTTTGCAAAACTTAATAGGGATAACATTTTCTCATAGGGGTACACTCTGCCAGCTTTCACATCAGAACTGTACCTTGTTGACTAATTGAATTGCTCTGCTGGCTGTGGTGCTTCTATTCTAGATAATTGCTGTTTTAACTTGAATCTCCTAGAGAAAGCAAAGGCTTTCTGTTAAACCAGCAAACCATCAAGGACAGAAATTTGAATGCTTAAAGATCCCAACTTAGAGAACTTATACTGAAGGTGAAAAAAATATTTTTTGAGCCATCATCATCTGATCATCTAGAATCAATGCCTATCCCCCACTATTAGTATAGAGTAAGTTCTGTCCCCAAAATATTTTTTTAATGTTGACTTTTGAGTTGCTTTGAGGCTGGGAGATTTTAAAGAAAGGTAACTTTTGCCTCTAAGGTTACTGCTATAGTTTGTGTCTAGGTGCCCCCCACAAGCCTCATGCAGTCATGGAAGCTGCTGAATCTAGCCTTTGTGATTGATTTGCTGTCTAATGCTGGAATTGGCAGTAAGAGTGCTGCACCCACCCAGGGGTGATGCCAGCATACAATGTAAGGTTGGGAAGGAGGTGTGTTTTTCCCTTTTTTGCCCTATTTGCTCTTGCCACTTGCAAACAGGCTGCCCCTCAGACATGCCACCCTGCCTTGGAACCACCTAAGTATGGACTGAAACCCCCAAAACTGTAAGAAATAAACCTTTCCTTCTTTCATTTTTGGGCATCAGGTATTTTATCTCAACAATGAGAGAAAAGTAACCAAGACAAAATTTGGTACCGAGAGTGGGTACATTGCTGTGACTATACCTGACCATGTGGTCCAAGAGCCTTTGAGAAAGGCTTGTGGGAAGAGTTTGGAAAGGTTCAGAGATGTCACCTGTATGCATAGAGCTGGAACAGCTCAGGCTGTTCTATAGGGGAGATTCCGGTCAGAGGTCAGGAGACCAGAAGAGAGCATGCCAGTGAAGACCAGACTCAGGAGCTTTCTGCTGGAAAGAAGGACTGCATTGGTTGTTAGACTCCACATGATGTGTGTTATTGCTTGGCAGCAAGTTTGTCTGAATTCTGCTTGTGTCCAGAGACTTTGCCTGAGGCTGAGATTAAGGGCAGTGGACTGATTAATCTGGCCCAAGAAATTTAAAGGCAGTCGAATGTTGAGGCTATGGCATGGGTATTATTGGGGGCTTTTAGCCAGACTTATGTTGCAAATTAGAAGCAAAGAGACCAGCAGGGTGATTTAAAACATTGTGAGTTTGGTTAGAAAGCTGTGGATTGTAAAGACTGAGCTGAAACCTCCATTGCTGAGAAGGAACAGAGAAATAAAAAAGATGGCCTGGGGGCATCCTGGGAAGCAGTGGGTCTTCACCCTTTGCAGCCTCAAAACTGCAAAAGTGAAAGACTTTGCCCAGAGGAGAAAGCTGCAGAGCACCACATTCCAGAATGGTGGCAGAGGCCACATGAGGTTCCAGAATGGTGGTGACTTAGAGAATTTATTCCTCACAATCAGGTTCAGAGTGCCCAGCAATTCAGGCACTCAACATCTATGGCCAAGAAAGAGGAAAGCCTGGCTACTGCTCCAGCTGGCAGCAGACCTTGGTAGCATCCACA